>RJWM01027401.1:0-26862 GCA_004363535.1 Dasyprocta punctata
GGGACTGTGGGACTTCAGTCACATCCTGTTTCACTTTGTGTCCTGATTGACAAAGTGAGCAGTTTATTTCATCATGTTGTTTCCTTCATTGTCATCTAGAGCCCCAGAAGAGACCTAATTCATTCAGTATTAAAACTGAAAACCCTGAAGCTGTAGGCCAAAGCAATTGTTTTCTTTCCATGCATTAATTTTCCAAGTGTTTTGATATACTAATGTGAAGCTAATATAGGTAGATTATTTTAATCTACTTTATGTTTGTATCACTTCTATGAGAGATTATTGTTACTCCTTTAAAAATAGAATGGCAGTTGACTCTAATAAAAACCCAAGCATTTTACCAATTATGACTCTTGATAAGAACATTGATATGCCCCCATCAAAAGACCTCACATGGACCTTGCCAAGATTCCAAAAAATTAGTCTATTTTCCTATAGAAACTGTAGGATTCCAACATTGTTTATTTTCATATTTTTTAAAGTTGTTTCAAAGAAGAAAGTGGAAGATGCTGTGAGGGAAAAATTCTTACTCAGCTTTCCAAAACAATTGTTCTCATTCACTCACCAGGATAAGTCACTAAGAGGATATCATTTACTTTTACTCAGTTGGGATTTTGGAACAGGTAACATCACTAACCCATTTCTGAAAACAAAGCAAAGTATTTTTGAAAATTATGGCATGTATTGAATACATAGTAAAAAGCCAATTCTTCTAAAGTATTTCTGTGCTTTATCATTTTTCTCTGTCTCAGAAATCCTTCTCACTCAATGTAAATTAGAGACAAACTAGGTAATAGAGGAATTATTAGAGAAAGACACCAAAACTAATTTTTATGTGAAATCCAACTTCAGAAGCTGAGCTCTAAAATTGTGCAATGAAGGACTATTTTGAGAGTTTATTTAATATGACACTAATATGTTTTCCTTGAACCATATTTCATTCTTTGTTATCCATAGAAAATCAGGGTCAGGTACTATCAAACAAAAGACATATTTGATCAGTTTTAAAGTGATTTTATCAAGTCTCAACCAAGGAAGGGAATGATTTTTTTAAAAAACACAGCTTTGTGATGAGTGAAGATTTCCAAATGCCAAAATTCCTACTTGTCTAAGGTGGCTTTAGCATTTTCTTTAGCTTGAATAAACTTTAGATAAATATCTGATTCAGGTCCATGATGTGTCCTTTTTGAGATCAAATCTTCCTCAAACCACAAATGTGCTTCTTAAAAACCTACAAATTATTGTTATTAAATATAATAATTTAGAAAGATAAATTTCCTATCTCCTAGTCCATGTGCAACAATAACAAATCTTTGATAAACAACAACTAGCAAACACAGATGGCTGACTCATACTGACCAATCTCTCCATCTCCCTACAACATCCTCTAGTGCTTTCCCATTGTTTCATCTCAGTATTTAAAATTTTTCCCATTTTCCATTTTAACATAGTTGACTTAAGTCTCTCTTTCATATTTCAACTGTCAGGACAAAAGTTTTCCTTGCTGTTTTTCACAAGCGTTCAGTGCATTTTTTCTTTATATGCTGATGGAGAGATCATGAAGATGATGACTTAGTTATTATCTACTCTTTCATTTTGACCAAGCTAAGCTGTGGACATTTCACCTCCAGGAAAATGTAAGTTGTGATGGAGAAAAGGACTCTTGAGTAGTGTATTCCCCTGTACAGGGAGCAGGTGGAGGTAAAGGAGAAGGTTGGTGGCAAATGAAACTCTATCATGGCTTCTTGACTCAGATCTCAGCGGGGTAGTGAGAGAACCTTGTAGAAAAGTCAAGGAGTAAGGCCAGGCGTGATGGTGAGTGCCTGTGAGCCCAGCACTCAGGAGGCTGAGAAAGGGGAATTGCCGCAAGTTTGAGGCCAGTCTGGGCTACAAAGTTATTTCAAGGCCAGCCTGAACTGTATAGTGAAATTCTGTCTCAAATAAATAAATAAATAAATAATCAAGCACTAAGAGACTTTGAGCATTAGAGCTCCCCAGTGAATGAAAACCAATGGAATATAAATATTGATATACATATACACATGTGGAAAGCAGTAGTCTTGGAAGTATAATATATAAAAATAATGGGTATTGACTCACATGATTAGGGAATCTGAGAAGTCCCACTATCTGCCTTCTGAAAACTGGAGAATCAGGAAGATGCATTGACTCAGACCAGGTCCAAAGGCCTAAAACCCAGACACCTGAGCCAGAGAGCCCATGAATCAGGATCTCCAATGGATGAGGTCCCAGTGCAAGAAGAGAGAGAAAAGTAACTTGCCCTTCATCTAGAGCTTTGTTTTATTGTTTTATGACCATCAGTGAATTAGACACCTATTCACATTAGTGGGTATAATGCTTCTTTACTCAGCTTTCTGACTTAAATACAAATCCTTTCTAAAAACACCATCACAGACACACCCAGAAATACTATTAGAAGTAAGATGTTCCATATACGTATACCATTTTCCAAAGAGAAAAGTAATAATTATGCACCGCAAACATGTACTAATAAACATTCTAATTTTTTTTAAATAACTGGGCATTTCTAAATCCAGTCAAGGTTACTCATAAAATTAATGATTACAAACCATTTTCATCTTTGTTCTTGGCCACACAAAGAAACCATGTACCTTGTGGAAAACCACAGCAGGGGATTGCCTAATGTGCTATAGTTTGATCAAAGATGTTCAGAATCATCTTCGGCTCCTAGGTTGCATGGAGGGTGTACAGGAATCAGTAAGTACTTTGTATAAGAAACAAGAGGAAACTGGTAATCACAGTTGATGTACTGACAGGATGCTTAAGACTGGTTGTAACCAAGAAGACCAAAGACCAACCTAGCAGCTCTAGAGGACCTACAGAGCCGTAGCCTTGTACTTCTGTGACTCAAAGCCAGAGCGAATTGGAGAAAAGGAAAATGTATCTGCAAAATTTCATTTTTACCTGAAACCATGTCTTAAACTGAATTGGAACGTTTTAACCTGGAAGAGAGTGAGACATCACTAATAAGTTTAATTTCTTGGAACATAAAGTGATGACAGCTCAACTATAGAAATTAAAATAAATTCCATGTATCCACTGTAGACTTGTAAATTTTAGGTTCAAATATAAAGAAAGTTGAAAGCAGTGATCTATGACATGATATAATTTGTGTATGGAAAAATAAATGATTGGGTAAACAGCTTCGATGGACACACAACCGAGACATGGGGTCGGTAGATAATGATGTGAAAAGTCTGCACATCACGTGTCACCAGAGCAGTGCAAAGTAAAGCAGCAATGATACACTGCTGCAGATCACTTAGTACAGTTAGTACTCAGAACATCCCATGGCACTGCACGCTGGTGAGAAATTATCAGTCAGAAATTTAATGCAATTTTTGTTAGAAACTACCAACCACGTACTCCACGGAACTTGAAAACACAGTCCTAAAATTTATAAGTACCTTACAAAAATGTAACACTGCCATCATTGTAGCATTTGTCTCCTCTCCCTATAGATGGGCCTATTGATTTTGTCAATATTCAAAATCACAGGTTGCTATAAATAAGAGTGAAATGAAAATTAGACAAAAATTTGTTGTTTGATGAATGGAGTATGTAACTGGCTGAATCAGAGGAAAAGCAGTAGGAAAAAAGCAGAGCAATGAATGCATTATTGTGCAAAGAAAATACAATGAAATTTTGAATGAGATGAACGCTTTTAAGTGTAAAGACTGTCACTCTCCTATATTTGTGTTCTTTCATTGAATTATAAAGTAATACCCTTCCATCAGGTCCGAAATTTTACCTAAAATTAAATACATAATTGTGACGTTTTGAACTATCACTTTTGCTAAAGGAAGACTTTCAAGGTCATTAGTGATCCTTTTGATGAAATCACAAATGTTTTATGCATACAAACCCATAAAGAGGCCTGCTTTTCTTAGCATTCCGTGACAAAACCATGCACAACTGTACCTAGCAGAGTGAGTTTTAGAGATAAATAGAATCACTTCTGTTCATAGAGAGGTATGGCTGATGACTGTACCTATTTTTTTAAATCTCCAAACATCATGTTTCATACTGTTAAGTCCTTTTACATATTTCAAATACAAACAGTGTCAACCCTTTTCTGTCTGAGCTTTACCATATTTAATAAACCAGTTTGCTCTCAGTAACTATTCCTTAAATCACTGATACTCTTAGAGCCTTCACTCTTTAATATCTTATTAGTACAAGGGTTTTTATTATTATTATTTATTTATTTATTTATTGGAACCAAGAATTTAACTCTGGACCTTGCACTTGCCAGCCAGGCACTGCACCTCTAAGCTATATCTCCAAATTCTCTATTCTGTGGGGAGTTATTTTTATTTTTCACAATATTGTGCACATTCATTTCTCCTTTCTTTTCAAGCAAGCAGCATATTGCATAGAACTAGCCCAGATTCAAATTACTGAGTTGCTACCTGGTGTATATACTGGAAAAAAATAGAATTAAACCTGGCTACTTTTTCCCAGACATTCAAGGAACTTCATATTTCTAGATTTAAAGATGTAGAAACTGTTACCTGATTGGTTATTATCCCAGATCATTTACCAGTAGTTATGTCTTTCCTTTGAATATGATTTTCTTTTAGGAAAAAAATATGTGTATTTCCTACTAAGAAGGATGAGAGGGAAGGGGAAGAAGAAGAAGGAAGAGAAGGAGGCAGAGGAGAAGGAAGAAACAACAGCCAACAAGTGGAAACAGACACTGGTTTGATGAAAGTAGAACATGAAAAAAGAAGGGAAACTGAGTTGCCCACTGGAGATTCTGAAGGCTTTGTTAAATGAACCTAATGGAAAAGAAATAATAAAATGACTTTAGAGAAAAACCACTCCAGAAAAAAAAGTCAAAGGAGCCACTGTAGGAAGTTCCAGTACAAGATAACCTAGGAAAACAGAGTGCCACCCGTGGTCACGTTTCCAGTAAACTCTTCTAGGGTGAAACCTAGGGAGAGTAAGGTATTTGAGATTACTGGGCTGTGATTTATCATGAGGTAAACATTATGAATATTCAATTTAAAAATGAATATTTGTCTTACCTAACTAAATATAGAAGTGCTTATTATTATTAAATCATCAATCATTTAAGGTTGATATTTAATATTGATTTCAGTTTTGCCCACTTCCACTCACTGACTGATGAAAAGAAAAATGAAGAGTGCTGTGTATAACTTTGTTCTCTCTATAGTTGGTAGCTCTTTAAAAAGTTATAGGGTTAACAAAGCTTCGATAAACTAGTACCTGTCTGATCCACATATTTCCATGAATTCTTATGTGCATTTAAAATTTCATGATTGGGGCCAGGGGTTTAGCTCAGCGACACAAGTGCCTACCTGGCAAGTGTGAGGTCATGAGTTCTATTCCCAGTTTCCAAAAAAGAATAAAATCTCATGACCACAATTTCCTAATTTTTCATTAATGGCCTAACTGTACTGGAATAAATCCCTCTTTACCTTTGGAAAGGTAAATGATCCTAATGAACACTGAATTTTAGAAATACTTTAAAAGTAATATGTTTATAAAGCCTTACCCTCACCCTTTCCTATTTTAGTGTATTTCCTTTCACAAGGTCTAGCAAAAAAGCTTAATATGTGCTTAGCGCCAGGTTCACAGGCATATTTTAGTTTGAACATTCATGATTAACCTCACTGATCTAGCCAACACAACCCCATTCAATACATACTTAAATTTTTTATTTATTAATGATCAGCAAACAGTCAAAATATGAAGCAAAATGTTTCCCATTAATTAGAATATAACAACAGTTTTAAACACTCCAACTTTACTTAAAAACTTGCAGCTTAACCTCTGTTTCTGCTTAGCTATCATCACAAACGTATGTTCAGTTAATAAGAAGAATCTTCAGTAGGCTTGTTTACATATTTTCTCTAAATCTCAGTTGTAATTTCAATGGGTTATTTGTCAAAAACTAGGTGTAGTGTCTTTAGTGTTCAATACCCAGATGACTCGCCAACAAATGGTTTTCCCACAGAAACTGCCCCTAGCATTTTCTTCTCATACTTTATCATGGCATTTTGATCTCACTCCTCAAAAACAAAGACAAAAAAACAAAACAAAACAAAACAAAACACCTCATACACTTGACTGTCTTCTTATTTTAGGTCAATTTAAGTAAGACAGAGATTAAATTTAGTGAGTGCCACCCTTATCTCTGTCAAGAACACACCTCATCTACTTATGTACATGAGCTTTTGGGAATCTGTTCCTTAAGGTTTTATAAGATACCCTAATCCCCACCACAGGCCCTGATTTGCGTTCTCCTATTCCCAGTGCCTTCTGCTATCTGTTAGTTCTACATTTGCAATATATAAAGTTTATATTCCACTAAAATTTAAGTTTTATAGTAAAGGACTTATTTTTCTTTTTCTACTGAGTCTCAGATCATGAAAGTCATAAACAGCAAACCCTACAAACTTTACACACACTTATTAAATGAATTAAAGCCCTTATAGCTTCATGATGGTTGTTTCCATTAAGCTTTTGGTTTTATTAATTTAAGTATAGAATGTCTAAGGGAAAAGGAACTTGAATTTTGAATGCATAAAAATGTGAACCCAGGGCTTGTATATCATTTACCAATGCCAGATCAGAAGTAAAGAAGCAACAGGATGGTTCACTTTTATAAAAGTCTTCTTAACCCACAAGATCTGCCCAAATATGAAAAAGAAGATGAAAGAAATTTTCTGTTGTTTCTCCAAAGTTATAAAACACATTTCTCAGAGAACAAGTATGAACGTGAATAATGTTTAAAACCTGAGTTATTAAGGCCATCTCCCTTTACCTTTAAAGTACTATGAAGATAATTTTAAATGCCTCAAGCACATACTAATATATCTGACATTCCTAAATTACGTTGGCATCAATGTCAAGCTGTTTATCTGTTCAGTTCTATGAAGAAGAATTCGGGATAAGGGGATGAAGCACCATTCCTCTAACTCTAAACTCAGCTGTTTCCCGTGTCTTTTCAGTCTAAGGAGAACCATGAGTCCCATTAACCATTATCAGGATAATATGGGAAATAGAGCCAGGAACTTTAAAGAGCTCCTTTATCTCACTTTTATTTTAGCTGGTAAAAATAGACCAACATTATCGAGTCCTACTGTTCCTTAATGATAACACCGGCTGAGTGTGAAACCAATATGAAAAGGACTATGACACCTACTGGTATGTAGGTGCTGTACAAGACCCTTATGTGGTTACCTGCTTTGCTTGAAGGCAGTTCATCCACCAGATTTTTCAACTTTGATTCCCTCTTAGGTATATTGTGTTTGCAGCTATACAATTAGGATGTGGAATCTAAATTCAGTTTTTCAAAATACAGTCAATAATATTTCACCATTTTGCACTTTTAACAGTTGTCTGTTGCATAATCAGCATGAAATCCAACAAAACTGTACACCAAAGAATCTCAAAGACATCTGCCTAACTGCTTTATTGAGTGTTTGAACAATTTTGTGGAAGCTTTGCCTGTATCACCTGTGGCAGAACAGATGTGGTTACTGTGTAAGCATATATTACAGTTTCAGGATACTTGTGGGAAAGAAATTCTAAATGCAGAAAAATGTATTTTAGCTTATGAAAGGACCTTGAGGGATATAAATCACCGTCTCCCATTACACAGTTAAAGGCTGAAAAGAACACACCATGCAAGACAGATCTAGCTGAATAAGGATTCTATGTGAAAAAAGCATGAATAAATTACAGTTTTAACATTTCTTGTCATTTTTCCTAATATGAAAATATTTCATTTTAGGTATAAAATGGAAAGTCACAAGGAATAGAATATTTTTACGTGGGAGAGTATTCAACTTTTTGCTTTCATTTTGCCTAAGTGAATCCTCATTAAGAGGGACTTTGAGGGAATTATGAAGAGCCTATTTTGCAATATTGTATGAAATTTAAAGCATGTCATCTCTCTGCAGTGCTTTTTCTGTAAAAGGATGAGAAAGAAGAAAATGTAAGTTAGTTTAAAAACCCAAAAATAAAAGAGACGGAGAAGAACGCCTCTGAGTGTGATCCGAGCTCCTGGCCTGGGTCTTCAGGGGAACACGCTCCACCTCTGCCTTTACTACTCTTCCATGCTCTGTGTCCTCTGTGATTTCAGTTGGTGAATGTGGGAGATTGTGCTGAACCTGCTCTCTCTTCTTTCCTGTGTGCTAAGTGTGCTAAGTGCAAGTAAAGCCCATGGTTTCTGTGTTGTCCGACACTGAGCAAAGAGTTCCTTTGATTCCTGGTGATCTTGGCCAATCCATGGCACCTCCTTTAAATCATGTCTTCAATATGAGTTTATACAGGAAAAACAAACAAAAGAGAAAAAAATTAAATAACAAATAATAACTCACATCACTATTGCTACTCTGACTTCTAAACTTGACAACAATCACCAAAAATATGAGTTAGTTTTAGAGTGATACATCATCATACCACACTTACGGAAAATAATTTTGAAAAACAAAACAATGTTTCCAATTAATTCATTTTGTTGCTATATATTTATACTTGTGTATACTCAGACATGTAGGTCTGCCATGTTTTACATAGCACAAATGTATTAGCAGCTCTTCTATTTCTAGGGAAAATATTTTAAAAATGTTAAAAGAAAAATTAAGGTACAAGTAAGAAGAGAGAATGAGGTTACAACTACCCCACTCCTAAACAACCTGGAAAATGGAAAGCCAAAGTTAGGTGAAGAATACACCAGGATAACCAGTTACTGATTAACTTAGGCCACTGTAAATAAATCCAAATATCTGATCAAGTGTGATTGGGTTCAATGGGAAAGGGAATGAACAAGCAAGTAAAACTGAGGCAGCAGATTTGGTCTACAAACATGCATAAGGAAGCATGAAATGGGCTGCAGTCTGACCAGGAGGTATTCCTAGCAGTGTGAAGTTTGTGTTTGGTGCATCCATTTCAAAGTCACCTCAGGTACTCACTAGTAAGTGTCGGAGTACAGATTGGCTAAGTGCCCAGGCTTCTTGGGACTTCTTGTGTAATAGCTCTAAAATACTGAAAGGATTTCAAAATGGTGCCCCAGGATCAATTAGAAAATGAAGGAGATGCAATAAATACACAAATATCTTAAAAATCCATCCTGGTCCAGACCAACTAATGGGTTTTTTAAAATTTTCTACTTACTCATGTCATATTCTTTTGAATGGAATGTGTTAATATTACAAAATGTATATTTGAAATATACATAAAAATTTAAAAAATAACAAATCAATTTTTTATGCTTTTATAATATGATGTGATGAGCGTTTCTATGAAGTATCATCTAAACATACAGTAAAAACTAACCTCAGTTTTGCATTTTATTAAGGGATGGCTTATATTCTCAAAAAGTTCATTAGTTAGAACCTAAAATTGTATTTGTACAATAAACTACACTGCTGTCAATTTTATGGATATTTTTATACTTTATAGAATGAATGGAATTTTATTTTTGTAATAACATGAGGTTTCAAATTCAGAGTCTAAGATGATGAATTTAAACTCTAGAAACATTATATTATTTGGCATGTAGCTTTTTAACTGAAAAAGTTACACGGAGTATGAGAATATCACTTGTTGGTATAGACACATATGCACACACACACACACACACACACACACACACACACACACACTCTTGCCTGTGCATTCTACAAGGAGTTAGAAATATATGCATTACTGTTGTGACAGTTAATTTCCTTGATAGTTGTGATTATAGGTATTTTAATGTGCTACTTCTAGACTACCTTTGTATATTTCATATTTCAGTGGAAAGAAACCATCTAATCTATAGAAAATGATGTAGAGAGTCTCTCAGTAACAAACATATAGTGGGTGGTACATTTCCTAAATTATTCTGAGTCATTCTTGTCTGTTGCTTTGTGAAAGGAACACTATGACCTTATGGATACACTGTACTAGAAATGTCTTTTTGTCCTTTCAATACAAATATATTATCATTACTCCCATTAAAGAATGAAAACTTGTCATTTATCTTGTCCATATTGACTACGTTTCAATTTTCCAACCATGTATAATTAATTTATTTTCAGAAGTACAACCAGAATTTTTATGTCCATGTTATCTTTAATAGTTAACAGGAATCTCACAAAATTGTTTTGCTTCCTACATCTGTAAAAGTTACCAAATATTTAAATATTACAAATTTTAATAGTTAATTATCCCATAAAACTCTACTTGGTAGTAGCATCAAAATAACTGACTTTCATACACAATATTCCATTTTTCTCAAATATTTTATACCATCCTGGTCAGAGATATCACTTAACTAATTTCTGATTTGAATTGTTGTTTTTAAGTGCATATATTATTTTATAAAAAGCTTAATAAGGTATTTTTAGGGCTGGATAGTTAGCTATTTTAATACTGTTGGAAAATTTAAGTTATTAGAAACTCAACATTTGCCACAATGCAATCCTACAAAAGCGCATTTCAATAACTTAGAAATAGCTCAGATAAACTTGAAACTTGCTATGATTTTTGTCTCAAAAGATTAGTGACATTAATATTAATTAACAAAATGAATACTTCCAATGTTCAGTAAATTTGCTTTTCAGAAAAATGTTGATTTTTAACAAAATAAAATTCAGGTGAAACGAAAGTTTCATGCTGTTTGAATGGTCCTCATTAGAAAATGCAAAAGAAACTCCTAGAGAGAATAAAACTTCTGATTTGTCCCAGAGAACTATAGTTGATCACAATAAAACTTGAGTTTCCAGGAATACTTCAAAGTGAATGACATTCATATCACAACACTTTTAACAATGAAATAATCTCAGATAAAACAACTACTGTGTAAGCATGACATATTTTCTCACCAAAGATGTTTTATCTCTTTCTCTGTAAAAAGCAGAATAGCAACACATGGCAGAATATTAAGGTCAGAGTTGAATCTGAAACCAGCATACGGTAATAACTGAATGGCATATATAGGAAACTGTTTTCCACTTTTCAGGACAGAGAAAATTCAACCTGATACGCTTCACTCTTTATTGTCCTTAAACATTTAAAGATTTCAAACATATGTAAGATGCTATAGGATATAAATTAATTTTAGTGTAGCATCATTTCAAATTAGCCTTCTCAAAGTAAGGTGAGTATGTATTTCATAAGTTTGCTGCTACCACACAAAAAATCTATTGCTACATTGCAGCACAATACACTTAGGTAGGTGGCAAAATATGATTCATGTGTTGTCTGTTAGGTAAGCAGAAATGTGTGCAAGTCTTGTCACAGAAAGGAAATATTTTCCCAAATTAGTTTTATTTCAGTGTATCTTGTTAGAAAGAAACCTAGAAGTTCAAATTATCACTCAAAATGTTAAACATTCCTAAATATTGTATCTCCCCATGTAATTAGTTGACATACTTCACACTTAGGATTTTACATCTCCCTCCATTTTACGAAAATATATTTTAAATAGTGCTGTAACATAGTATAAAAATACATGGAATGTATTTTCTTTACCTATGAATTTTCTTTACCTATGAATTCTCAAGAATTTTTTCATTTAATTATATTGAAAATATAATCATATTTACATATTAAAGAGTCAAACCAAGCCAAATTCAAATAAATTATATTTTTGAGAGATAAATAAAATCTTACCTATTCAATAGGAATGAGATAACAAAATTGAATGACTAAATATAAGAAATTATTACTAAAAGTTTAATTAAAAATATATGCCAATGTTAACTTTTTTCATTATTATCTTATTTCTCCCAATATGCAATTATAAGGAATGTAAATTTTATAAGACATTTCATAATCTGTATCAAAATATTTTAAGTGTGTATATTATACCAAAATGCACTACTAATAGAAACTGGAACTGCCTTAAATTGATCTCAAATATATCTATCACTACTATTAACAGGGAAAGTAAAATTCACTTGAATTTACCTCCAAACTGTACATTTATAGATGGAATATAATCAGTATAATGAATACCTTCAGTGTATCTCATTAGCATCATTAGTTGGTCCCCTAAATTTGGATTTTCCTAAAGTAGCAAAATTATTTCCCTGGGTGGAAGAAGATAAGAATATGTCTTGAATTATGTATTGAAGAAATAGTCAAAAACTGATTGACAAAAGAATGCGTTACAACTAATGTGACTAAATTAATCAATTTTCAATGATAACCTACTGTGACTTGTGTATAGGCCTAATCCAAGATATGCAAAATTCTGGCAGATGATTGGGGCCAAATATGACCTGAAATAAAATATCGACCGAAAATTTATTTTAAAATTCACTTTAAATACTTTGACATGACACATAGATACTTTATTACCCACAATCTTTGCCACAATCTTACATTGGTGACACATACTGTTTCCTAAAATTAGTCACACATTTTATTTCATTATGTGTTTTGTGATAGCATTTAAATTGTATACAGTATAATTTGAGCTACAGATATGATGGACATACAACATATGAAAATTTATTTTAAAATTCACTTTAAATACTTTGACATGACACATAGATACTTTATTACCCACAATCTTTGCCACAATCTTACATTGGTGACACATACTGTTTCCTAAAATTAGTCACACATTTTATTTCATTATGTGTTTTGTGATAGCATTTAAATTGTATACAGTATAACTTGAGCTACAGATATGATGGACATACAACATATGACCTCTGAGATTTGTAATTTTTTAGGTCAAAACAGTGAAAAGAGCTAAAATGCAAGGTGCTTATGGACCACAAAACAGACAACTTACCCAAACATGAGAGATGTCTCCATCTAGGAGACATCTAAGGTAAGAATATGACAAAAATTGTCACATCAAAGGAGTGTGGAGAAAAAATGATCCCTCAATATAGAGGAAAAGAGATTTCTAAACATAGGGGAAAATATCAAAGCATTGAAGAAATACAACAAATTTGGAAAAATGCATACAATGCATCATGATACTAATAGGAAGGATTAGAGATTTAGGCAGGTAAGAAATGTTAAGGGAATGGTCCACTAGCATCAGTTTACAAAGAATATTAGCTTTATCTTGAGGTGAGTGGGTCCTCAGGGAGACTCAACATGGTAATATATATCGAATTACTTTATGTAGGGAGACTGCTTCAGCAAGATAAACCTCCCAACAGATAAAAATACTTCAAGAAACATTATAAGAGACAGAGAGAGAGGTCAACTTGTTCTCATCTAATGAAGGTAAAAAATAATGATTGGGGTCCTAATAAATTTAATATCCTGAATGATTTGAAAAGATTCAGGAAAGACTAAGGAGACTTGGTGATTAACTTTATATTTCAACATAAAAGAGAGCAGGAATTCAAGACTATATTCAGAATTTGGCTAACAAAATTAATGATGCATTCACTAGAAGAGAAGGTAAGTAAAGAAGAAAGTTGAAGAAGATTTTACTTCGAAATGAGGTACCTGTAGAACAACAAAATAGAGATGTTCTTAGGCAATAGAATAACCATGTTCGAAGGGTAGGAAGGAGACCTATAGTAGAGATATCCATTTAGGAATAAGTAATACATAGATGCTAAGTGAAGCCATAGGAGTACATGAATAGAATAAGAGATGCTAACATAGACAAACAAACAAACAGAAAAGCAACTCACTGGGAAATGTGACAAATTATAAACAGAAATAAAGGAGAGAAATTATTTGTAATATCATATAGCATAATATGGGATCATTTCCCTTTAGAATTGATACTTTGCATCTAACAAGATAACTCTTCTGCATTAACTTCTCCTGACAAAATAAAAGTTAGTTTGGGTCTTAATTTTGATATTTAAGTTATTCTATGGTTCCTTTTGTATTCCTTACTTTTTATGGCAAGGAGAGCATCAAATAAAAATGACTGTCATTTATGACTGATTACAACTTCTAATCTGATGCAGGATAACGCAGATACAGGAGACTATTAAGGTACCCTATCAGCTCTCTCAACTCATCATCCTGTTTGAGGTATTTAACTTCCTTTCCTTAAAGCCAGCAAGGGTTGTCAAAATTGATTAAGTAGATCTTGACTATAATTCTTTTAATACTACTCAATTAGTATGTACAATATTTCTATTACATCATGGCTAAAAAATTAGAATTCATATTTCAAAATGTTCTCCATACCTGTCTTTCTTTCTTAGGGTTACTATTACAGATTACCCCGACCTTGGTCGTTTACAACAGAACCTATTATCATAGTTCTCAAGAAAAATTCAAAATCAAGATGTTGACAGGGAAGAACTCCTTCCAAAGACCCCAGTAGAAAATCCTTTCTCACTTCTTGGTGCCTCTTGTCATTAGATTTCCGTTAGCTTGTGGCTGGTTGACTCCAGTCTCTGCCTTTTTCCTCATATGAGCTTATCTTCAACTCCTCCATTTTCCCTGTGTATGTCATTTTTTTACACCAGCATTAAAGCTCAT
The DNA here is from genome assembly GCA_004363535.1 of Dasyprocta punctata. Lineage (NCBI taxonomy): Eukaryota > Metazoa > Chordata > Mammalia > Rodentia > Dasyproctidae > Dasyprocta > Dasyprocta punctata. The sequence continues at coordinate 14,479 of RJWM01027401.1, forward strand.
CAGGATAATCTGGTATGCTCTTATGTAGACAGGCTTAATTTCATTTTGAAAGAATTTTATTTCTCATATTCATACTTACTGAAGCTAAGATGTAGATATATTTTGTAGTGACTACTATTCAACTCATTACAACACTTTGTGTGGTAAGTGGTCAAGTTTGATGAGAATTTTTTCATAACTATCAATTGAGAAAAAGCTAAAGAATTTGTTTGAATTTTAGACACTGCCAATAATCTCAAGAGCATGAAAGAGTCCTGGGATGGCAAAATAAGAAAATAATTGCAATAACACCAGGCAGTGAGTTGAAAAGTTTTCTGAAATAGCTACTTTGTGTTATAGATAATTAGCATGTTGATATTTTTGTTCAGCTTTTATTGTTTATTGGTATGTTTGTTGTATATAACAATGAATGATCACATTTCTTGTAGAAAATTGCTGAGAGTATATAACACATTTCAGTACTTTTTTAAATCCCCCTCCTCTCCATCCATCTCTTGGTCTCATTTCCATTTGCAAAAAGATCTATCTCTACATTGCCTATTATCTATTTTTATTTTGCTCTTTGTTTGTATTTTGGGTTTCTCATACAAGAGAAATAGTGCAATATTTAAGTTTCTGCAACTGATATATTTTATTTAGAATCATCATTTCAACATATATCCATTTTGCTACAAGTGACTCCAGTTTATCCTTCTGTATGCCAGAGTAGTATCCCCTGTGTATAAATATCACATTGTCTTTACCTATTCTTCTGTTGATGGACATAATATGTGACTTCCAAGGCTTAGCTATTGTGAAATGTGCTGCTATAGACATTTGTATGCATGTATCACTGTAAAAACGATGTCATTAACTCTTTCAAAAAAAATACTTAGAAGGGGAGAGTTGGGTGAAATAGAATTTCTAGCTTCATTTTTTTTTTAGAAATCTTCACACTGATTTCCATAGCTATTATACTAGTTTGCACTTCCTCCAAAAGTGTACAAGGGTTCCTTTTTCTCAGCAACCTTGCAATCATTTATTATTTGATTTCTTGATGATAGCCAGTGAATAACATGGAATATCACGCTTGTTTTAATTTGAATTTCTTTAATGGCCAGAGATACTGAAAATGTCTTTCATGCATTTTTAGGCCATTTGCACTTACTTATCTGAGAAATGTCTGTTCATTTCAGTTGCTCGTTTTTTGATTGGGTCTTTTATTTTGGGTGATCTAATTCTTTCAGTTCATTATATATTCCAAATATTAGTCCTCTGTACTAAGAATAGCTGAAAAAAATTTTTCCTCTTCTCTCACTCTGTTGGGTGTTTTCTTTTTAATTTAATATGATCCTATTTAATGATTCCTGGTGTTACTTCTTAAGCAATTCGACTTCTATTTAGAAAGTCCTCACCTAAGCTTTTATCTCCAAGAGCTTTAACTTGCAGCAGATTAAGTGTTTCTGTTTGACCATTTAGATCTTTGATCCATTTTTATTTTAGCTAAGTACTACATGAGATATATGGATTTAGATTCAATTTTCTGAATGTGATAGCCAGTTTCCCCAGCACCATTTATAAAAGCTTCTGGCCCCTTTGTCAAACATCAGCTCAACGTGCCCAGGGTTGTCACTATATCCTCTATTTTTTGTGTTCACTGACATACCTTTTTTGTCCCAGTATCATACAGTTTTTGTCACTGCAGCTTTGTAGTATAACTTAAAGTCTGGGATTGTGAAACCTCCTGCTTTTTCTTACTTCCCAGGATTGGTTTTGATATTCTTAGTCCTCTTCTTGTTCCATATAAAATTTTATGATAGTTGTTTCTACTACTCTAAGGGATGCTGTTGGTATTTGTACTGAAAATGCATTAAGTCTAAAACTCAGTTGTGAAAATATAACAGACTAACATGTGTTGCTTCATGTATTGAGCTGATGCACTCTGGGTGTGTCTAACTATAGGCCTTTGTTTCTGTTCCAAGATTCAACCATTTATGTTTAATTAGAAGGGGAGTCTGCAGTGTATTTAGCCAGAACTCAATTCTCTGAAAGTGGGCTGCAGTATCGTTAGTGACAAAATGCCAATTCAGGTATTGGTACACAGCAGAAACCAGTTAATAGCACCAACCGTGCCATGTTGGAAATAGTAATAAAATCAGCAACAGAAATTGAACCAGTAACAAATCGAATATTGATGTAACCTAAGAACCAACACTTTTCCAGAGAGGAGATCTATAATCATAGTACAAACACTATTATAAACCAAATATTGACATACAGTGTAGCTACTAAATGCAACACCTATACCTCCACTAACAATAGAATAGTAGTAAACCACAATACCATAAAGTTAAATATGAACATACAAATATTTATAAAGTTTAATGGTTATACTGTAAAGTTAATGGAATTAGAGAACATAATGAAAAAAGTAGAATTTGAAAAACTAATCAGTAGAAGATGAGAAGGAAGAGACAAAAATAAGACAAAGGATTTGATTAATGAGTAAAGAGAAATTAATAGTAAAGTGGTGCCTCAGTTCATGAACTTAATTCATTCTGTGATTCTGGGAACAATGACTGCAGTAGTTTTTGTCACCTGATGCAGAGATTGAGAACAGGAACAAAATTTTCCCGACTGCGTCTGGTCATGACTTGAATTGTTCATGAACAAAAGTGTGAACTGAGGTATTACCGCATTAGATAAACATAACAGAAAAGAACTTACATGAACCTGAAGAAAAATAGAAAAATAAAAGAAGAAAGAAAAACAAGAAGAAAAATGATTAAAAGGAGAAAAGAAAAGAAACAAAAAGAAAAAAGAAAAAACCAAACCTTCCAAACAATGATTGAAAAAAATTGAGTCCAAAAAATATTCTTCAGTCTTTCTGAATGAGTGTTTTCTTTTTTCCCAAGACCTCGTAGGCTTGCTATCCAGCAAGTCATGACTTTCTGCACCTAGATTTATGGCCTTTAGGTTTGTGAGGTGCCCGCCCTGATCCTGATGCTGTAGCTCTTTCTGTACATACATCCCAGACTCTGGCAAACAGCCAAGCTGAAGTGTATCCTTTCTCACACTGACGGATGAGGAAGCCAAACAGACCACCAATCTCTGATGGATGTAGGTAGTGGAATGGGGGTTCAAGCAGATCATTTGTCTTGATGCCAACACTTGCAGAAATCCAGGTGACTCTGAAAGTCACACTAGCTTGGCTTGGTTTCTCACCATCATTGCCAAGACCCATGTCCTCGGACTGAGCCTAAACTTCTCAGAAGGTCTACATCTACCCTGCATCCTGTCCCCTGCTGTCTCCCTGGCTGTCTCTCACCACTGTGATAGGCCAAGACTGCAAAGCCTGAAGGAGTTGTTTTTCAGTTGTTCTCTGGTTGTCTTAAACAATTTGTTCCTGAAATGGAGTGTGATTAAACACCTTCTGGCCATATGAAGTTCACTGTAATGGGTTTCTTTTTCAGCCATCATCTTCCATGAAGAAATTACTTTTGAAGTAAAACTCATCCTATTTCTTGTAGTTCACAATAGCCGTGGACTTTTCTCAGGAGTAACACTGCTGGCCATGCCTGGTATTTCTCCACAGAGATGCTAACTTTCTAGGATTTACCTTCACCCCTAAGACTTTGGCCTCACCTACCATCAGGTTAGTTGGTTGGTTAGCACCTCTGTTGCCTTTTGTGGAGGGAAATATAAAACAGATGGCTTGGAGTTGGTGAGTGGCCATAACCAGGGTATAGAATACATGATCACAGAGTTGGTTCATCTATGTGCATAGAACACAGGGCAGTGGCTCTGTGGGAGCAGTTCCTCCACCCATAGGGGTATAGAGACATGTTTGCACATGAGTATTTCAGTTCTATTTATGTTTCCACCTATTTTTTGTAGTTTATATGTGTTCAATGATTACTTTCAATGTAGTCAGTACATTTTAGTATGTAGTAAGTTTTGTATCATTTAGTTTGCTGTTTCCCCACTAATCCAGTATCTTTTTCTGATTCTACACTTTTTGGATATTTGAAAATTCTTGATTAATTTTTATTTATTTATTTATTTATTTATTTTGTCTTTTTGAGACTCCCTATGTAGCTCAGGCTGGTCTCGAGCTCACTTTGTAGCCCAAGCTGGTCTCAAACTTGCACCGATCCTCCTGCCTCAGTCTCCAGAGTGCTGGGATTACAAACATGTGCCACCGCACCCGGCTCAATTTTTAAATTTCTTAAAATGTGGATTTTGGATATTTCCTACTGTTTTTATCACTTTGCCACAAAGTGGGTTTTACAAGGTCATTACTTTTCTGAAATATATTTTTTTAATTTTTAATGCTATTTTTCACAGAAAAAAATGGTAGTCCTGATCTGAGGGTGCTCACCTGAAAGTCATTGTCTTCTCTGAACTACCTCTTTGAAAGGAAATCACTAAGAAGACCAGGTGCGTGTCTATGTGATCCAGTAATGACACTATTGCTTAGCCACTGCCTCGCCCTCCTATCACACACTTCAGAAAGTGGGCCTGAGCTTCTCATTGTGCTTTATCTTTTTGTAATATAAAGAATATATTTTTAAAGAATTTATTTATAAAACATTATTTTCAATGGAGAAAAAAATCCTTGAATATTGGGGGAGATCTCCTAAGGTAAAGATATGCGGAAAGAGAAAATTACATAGAGAAGATAATGTGAGAGAAAAAACATTATTAAACAATTCCTTTTGTTTTCTGTTTGAAGACAAGCAAAGGCAAAAGTACAGTTAGTGCCCTTAGGAAGAACTCATGGCAAGAAAACTGATGAGAGAGAAAGAGGAAAGGGCACACTTAGAGAAAGACCTAGAGATGGGGTTAACTCTTCTGACCCTCTGTCAAATAAGCCATGTTCTTGACCTGCACTGAAATGTATAACCGGTCACGGAACACAAAAAATAACCAACCAATTTAATATTACCATAATCCTTAAAATTATTCATGCTTATCTAGGTTAACATTTCTGAGAGTTGTTCTGCAAAACACCGGAACTGTGGTCAATGAGAAAAGTTCATTTTGATAACATTAATTACAAAAGACATTAGTTTGTTTCTTCAACACTTTGCAATGAAAAAAGCCTGTAAGTAAAGGTTTCTAAAATTGATTTAGCTATTTTTCTAGTTCCATAGTGTCTTGGTTATTAAATATCAGATCATTTTTCTGCTTCTCTTGGATTAAAATAATAGAAGATCAATATTTAAAGAATTTGGTCACCAACACACTAAGAAATTTTGTGTTTTAGGGGTTTGGATATATTTATTAGAATTTTATTAAACACGAGATGTGGGAAACTGTGTGAGATGTGAACTTAGACCACTAAACATTCGTGAGCGGATATTATGTACATGTTTTGTGGTTTCCTTCTGAGATATATTAGAATGAGTATTCTATGGAAAGTGTAAAAAGTCAACAGCAACAAAACATAATGCTTAGAATAGACCCACTCAATAGATTAATTCACATAATATATTTTTTATCAGAATAATATTTTATGGCCATGTGATTTTACAAAATGAGTGAAGAACATCAGTGTGAATTATCAGCCTGGTTCTCCCACATTTGAAATCTTGGTATAAAATTGAGCGATGCAAGCCGGGCGTGGTGGCGCACGCCTTTAATCCCAGCACTCGGGAGGCTGAGGTAGGAAGAGCGTTGTGAGTTCGAGGCTGATTTGGGCTACAACGCGAGCGCAAGACCGGCCTGAGCTACATAGTGCAACCCTGCCTCAAAAAACTAGGGCTGGGAGTTTGGCTCAGTGGCTTAAGCACCTGCCCTGGCAGGTGTGAGATTGTGAGTTTGATCCCTGGTGCTGAAAAAAAAAATTGGGAGATGGCATTTATTTTCTTTTCCTACAACTAATACTTTTAAATTTACTGCAGTAAGTTGGATCACTCAATTCTCTGGTCATGTGCAATTATTTAAACACATCATTTCTCACCAATTTTTTAAAAAATAAACTCAAGTTGGATTAAAGTTTTAAATATCAGACTCATACTATGAAACTACCAGAGGTAAATATAGGTAAACACTTTAGGACATTTGAATGGGATAGGATTTTTTACTGAAAACACACCAAATGCACAAATAACAAAGTGAATATAGAGAAACAGGATCACAAAAAACCTGAAAAACACAATAAAGAAGCAATCAACACACTAAAGATAAAACTTTTGTAAACTGTACAGTTGGTAAGAGGTTGATAACCAGAACATCTAAGGAACACCAAGAGTTCAATAACAAAAGAACCGTATTATTTTTTATTTTATGAAAAAAATTAAACAAAATTTTATAACAATTATTAAAAAAACTAATAAAACTGGGCAACAGACCTAAATCGGTATTTCTCAAATGAAGACATATAAATGCTCAATATTCGATAAAAAATTCTCACCATCACTAATCATAAGGAAAATACACATTAAAACCATAATGAGATATCACATCATGCTAGGAAGAATGGCTACTATCAGAAACACTAAAGGTAACAAGTCCTGAGAAAAATGGAGAAAAAGGAATCCCTGCACATTTTTTATGAGACTATAAGCTAGAAAATACCAGTACAGTATGAAAGTTCCTAACAAAATTAGACATAGAACTAACCATGTGATCCAGAAATCCCAATACTGGGTATAAATCCAAAAAAAAAAAACGAAATCAGTATTTCAAAGAGCCATCTGTGCCCGTATGTTCATTGTAGCACTACTCACACTAGCTAAGAAATATTCATCAGCTGATGAATAGATGTCCATCAACTGATGAATGAATATCCTGTAGTATACTATTCAGTCATAAAAAGAATGAAACCTTGTCATTTAAAAGAATATGGGTGGATCTGGAAGTCAGTAAATTAATGAAACAAACCAAGCAAAAAAGGACAAGTATGACATGATCAGACTCATGAGGGATTAAAAAAAATTGATTTCATCCAAGTTGTGTAGCTAAATGATTCCCAGAGGCTGAAGTAATTAGATGGGAGGGAAACATAGCAAAAAGTTAATCAATAGGCACTAATTTACAGTTACATAGGAGCAGGTAGTTTTTGTGTGCTATTATACAGTTGGATAACTCTGGATAGCAATAACTACTCTACATTTCAAAAAGTTGGAAGTAAAGACTGATGTTTTTAACATAGAATAAATGTTAAATTTTTCTGGAGATAGATATATTTAAAGTGATTCAAATGTTACATAATATATGCACATATTGAAACACAAAATCAAACCTTAGTATGCATGTATTTTTGTTTCTATGTATCATTTTAATAATTAAGTTAAATAAAATATCTCAGATCTATAGTACTAGCAAAGAAATGGGCATATAAAACTCATAGCTACTAATTGTTTCCTAAAATTGAACAAGAAAAACCATTCTAAAACAGCTCTTACCTTTCTCTAAGTATTTATTAGAAGAAAATATCTAAGATTTAATTAAATCAGGAATATGTGTGACTATTTAATATATACTAGTACTAAAGTGATATCAGAGATAACATATTTCTAGTTTTCTGTTACATAGTTACTGTACTAATATTATTCTACATTATTTTTTGACTCAGTGTCAGTGACATCAATTTTGCTATGGAATGGAAGATTCTGAACCAGGGTTATAGCCAAGCCAGGCGAGTGCCTGCCTGGCAAGCACAATGTCCTGAGTTCGATACCTGGTACTAAAAAGAAGAAGAAGAAGAAGAAGAAGAAGAAGAAGAAGAAGAAGAAGAAGAAGAAGAAGAAGAAGAAGAAGAAGAAGAAGAAGAAGAAGAAGGGGATTGTGAAAATTTTACAGAGGAAAAAATACTTTTGGGTTTGTGCAAGACAACTGAAATTCTCAACACAGGGAAAAGTTTTAAGAATACAGTGTATAAATATGCAAGGACATTTATCTCAAATGACAGATATATTAGTATTGACACTAATACCACTTTAAAGAACTGTGCAAATCATTGCACAAATTTCTATGAGAATTATTCATTCCTTCAATAAATATGCATTGAACAGTGATTTTAAAAACTTTCCTGTTTATATTCTTTTAGAAAAATGCTAATTTGTCTTGCATAAGTTAATATAAATTTAAAACATGATTGTTGCAGTAAAGAACTTGTAGAGTATGTTAAATTAAGAGTAAGAATAGCATTTATTGCTTTGCTAAATAATTGTACCATTTTTGACATGTAAGAATGTAAGAACAATGCAGGAAAATGATCATATCAATTATTAATGTAATAATTAAGCGAAATAGTAATAGGACAGTTCAACCAATTACATTAAAACCTCATTGAATTTTTTTTCCTTGTATACCTTGGCCAAGCAAACAACTGAGTTTTTAGGGATTATATTCTACATTTCACTATGAGCAGAACATACCAACATTTTATTTATTTTTTTCTGCATGCCAACTTTTTAAAACAAAGATTCACACAAGATATTTTGCCTGAAATTTTAGCTTTATTAAAAGAGCAAATCTCTTTATATTAGAAAAGAAGCTCCATGTTTAGAAAGGAAACTACTGTCAAGGGTTTCTCTTTCACCTTCATACTACCACATGAAAACAAATAATTCACTTAAATCTGTTTTTGAATAATGACTTTATGGAGCATACATCTATCTCTGCTCTGAATCTTGCAACTTCACACACCATAGTTGTAAATAGCACTTCAAAACCAATTTTGTCTTTCAGAAGAAAGACTTAGACGCTGTAGAAATGATAAATTGTCATTACTTTAAATATATTTTCTTAGTTACTTGAGGTCAATTATTCCAAAAGCATTGAAGTGAATAACTTTTCTATATTAAGTATCATCATGAGTAGGTTGACATTATGATATCCCTAGGCAGGGTTTTTATATTCTTTTCTGCACAAAGCAACTTCTCTTCAATCTCTGACTAAATGCACAGCTGTGATTTAATCAACTGCTTTTGGTAACCAAGTTTAAGTTTGTCCCTCATTTCCCATTTCACTTATCTTATTATCAATTATCTCAAAAATCAAAGTTTATATAAAGGATATACTGCAATGAACTACTTAAAATTAACCTTTTACCATCCTTGAATTCATAATCAAAATGGCTAAGACATAGTTATGTAGTGTTTCACAATAATACTTGTTTGTTAAAATATGAAAGAATATTTTTGGTCACATTGCTTTTAAGGCACAGCTTTATTAATAAGTGGCTACAAATAAAGTCCTTTAAGGACCTTGTTCATATTTTGTATGACAAGAAGGAGGAATTATATTTTTTGTGAAATCTGACTACTCTGGCTGTTTCTGAGAGAGTTAACACTGTAGGAGCCATTGAAAAGCAATTTATTTCCAAATATATGGTTTCCATTCTCAGGTTCTAATTTTTAGGAGCTCACTGTGACTTTCTCCCTTGCCTTTTATGAACACAAATATGCTGTAATCTAGGGTAATTTTATTCTATCTGATCATTTAAATTGTCACAGAAACAAATCAGAGATGTATCATTTTTTCCAAAATAGCTCTTATGGACTCCAAAATTCAAGAACTGTACATGAAACACACCTGTTTAATCTCCAATTTAAGAGGACCTTATACAAATATTTATAAAGTCAATTCTGTCTTCTTTGCCACTCATGTGTTGCAGCTTGTGTCCTATTATTTGTTATTCTCTATGTTTCTCCAATTTATCCTCTCCTTTCTGTTCTCACTGTAATCCAGTCCAGGTCTTCTTTATTCCATGCTTTGGGGTGTATAAAAGCCACCAAATAATTCTGCCTACTTCTGGTTCCTTTTTCTCCACAATTACTTTATTAAAGACTTAAAATGTGCTTATTTCTAAATTATGGATCTGGTTATATTTTTCTCATGGTGATCAAAAATAAAATGTAAATTTAATGGCTTTCTAATATCCAGAGTATATTTTGAATTTTTTATTATAACATATATTGTACTTCATATTTATGCCTCAAGCTAAATCTCCATACTGATATTTCTACATCAACTTTTTTTCAATTTAACTTCCAGAAAGTTCAGATTACTTTCTAATTTTGATACATTTTCATGTTGTTGGTTATATTTTGCCTTTACCTAGTTTGTGTGTGTATGTGTAAATATCTCTAAAACTTCAAATTTTCTCAAGTCATATTTTATTTCTATATAGACCTCTCTCTTTTGATACAAAGAATTAATTGCTTGCTTTGTAATTTCTTAGCATTTTGCATATAACTCAGCTAAAGCATTCTTTACATAACATAGAATAAATCAATTATGCCTTTTATATGTGATACCAGCAGAACTATATCTATATCTATCTCTATCTCTAGCATCTCTATCTCTATTTCTATCTCTATCACTATCTCTATCTCTATCTCTATCTCTGTCTCTATCTCTATCTATCTATATCTCTTTCACATCCTTAGCCTGTTTTTGTTGCTATACCTGAATAACTGAGCTCCAGTATTTCACAAAGGAAACAAGTTTATTTAGTTCATGGGAGAGACTAGAAGTCCAGGAGTCTTCAACAGCTTCTGACCAGAGCCTTGTGCTATCTTAATATGATGCAAACATGTAAAAATGAGCTCGCAGGCATGGAAGAGAAAATCCAACAAATACCTTCATTTGATCACAACTGCCTCTCACAGTACTAGTCTAGTTCCAAAAGACTTAACACAGTCCCAAAAGAAAGACATTCATTGATTCCTCCAAGGACCAAATCACCTGTTAAGGGGCCCACATCCTAACCCAGACTCGCTGGCAATCACATACAGGTATTTATTATGTAAAACGATTTTTAATCTCTTTGAATTTCCTGAAGGGCATATTGATACTGAAGACTGGCTATTACTTATATTTCTTTGAAATTCACTCTAAACAATAGTCAAACTTTTACATTGAAGTAACACATTATTCATTTAGTAAATAAAATTGTAGCCACTACTTATCCCCCAAAATCTAAAAGTACATTTGAACAAAGGTGTGGTAAGTGATTTGTTAAAGCCTTACAGTGTTTTGCTATATACTAACGGATTCATTGTTGATTGGAAGCAAACTACAAAAGGGTAAGAGGATGTACAAAGGGAGATTTAGGCTGAGCACTAGTCTAGTTAGTACTATAACTGTGTTTCAGGGTACTGAATTTTCTTAGAAGTCACTTGTTTTACAAGCATTTCATTTCTGGCCTTTAGTGCTCTGAGAAATGCAGTTTCACTAAGTTCAAAGAGGGTGCTATCATTTTTATTGACCAAACAATCTCACTGTTTTTTCTTCTTTACAAATGAAAGAGGAAAATGCACTTAAAAAGCAAAAAGCATGAGTTCTTAAAGTAAGCAACTGACAACAAAAGGAAGCAGCATACAAGCCCTGTCTTTCCAATCTTGTAATGCAGTTGTTTACAAATTACCTTCTTCAACTTAGGTGACACTAAATGTCTAGCAAAACTTTCTGGCATTTAATATGTGAAGTTACAGTTGAATACATTCCATAACAGTTGAAAAACACAAAAGGTTTAAGGCAGCTTTGCCACTTAGTTAGGTTGTTCTTAAATCTTTCAGAATTTTCAGAGATATTTCAAATGGATAGCACACATTTAATAAACTAAGAAATATCTGAAAAATGTGAACTGTAAGTTACAATTCCTGGAAATATCTTAGCTTTTTTGTTAAACTGTGGCATGAACTGTAAACCATTTTGTATAACACTTTGAGGCTCCTGTGTATGTGTGGTGCTAAGACTTGAACCCAAGGCCTCTGGCAATCTTGGTAAGGAATTGTATCAAAGTTACACCCTCAGTGAATAAACTATACCATTTTGAAAGATGTTTAAATTTTAAATTAGTGTAAATAAAAGTCCGAATATGAGGAACTTTTCAGCTTATTCATACTGTCTCATCACTATTTTCTATTTTTTAGCAAGGGAATTCATGCATATGTATTTTACCATTGTTTAGGTAAGTTCCAAATTTATGGATTAAATGTAGGCATATCTTCTAAGGGAGATTTTTAGAAGGAGTTAACCTCAGTTAGTCTTAGTCATTATCCTATTTCCTTTGGCAATATTTTGCATCTTCTATGTTGAAGCATAAGCATGATTTCTGTAGAACGTTAAAGGGCAAAGAAGATAAAAGAAGAAACTTACTTTTACCTCACTTTTCTATATCTGCTGTATTAAATATTGAATATCATTTGTGGGGAAGGTTTTTTTTTTGTTTTTTTTTTTTTGTTTTGTTTTTTTGGTACTGGAATTGAATTCACTACCTTGAGTTTGTCGGGCAAACACTGTACTGCTGAGCTACATCCTCAGCAGAAGGTTTTAATAATGCACTGAATTTCCATATCTTCAGTCATTTCCACTTAAGAATATATAGTCTTATTTTTTTCACTTTGTGTTTATCTAGATGTGATTATTTCACCTAAAATTTCAAAT
>RJWM01027402.1:0-26842 GCA_004363535.1 Dasyprocta punctata
AGAAAATGACTGGTTTCTTGTGTGTTATCCCCATAACCATGCACACATGACAATATGCCAAGTGCAGTTAAAGAAAAGTAATAGTTATGAAGCAGAGAACCATGGGACTGAATCCACCAGATTATCAGAAATGTGCTGCGTAGACATTCCTGTCTTCATAACACAGTCTACCTAAATTCCTGTGTGAACTCTCTAGCTGAATTTAAGCTATGTGAATCCCACTGAATCAATATAAACACTCTGCTAGGGCAAACTAATGGACAAGAAAGAAGTATCCTACCATGGTATGAAAGTGTAATAAAATCTATCCTTCATTTATTCTCTAAGTTAACACTACATCCATGAGAGGAGCCCTTTACATAATCATAAACCTGCAAACTATCCAGAGTTGCAAATTCAGCTCAAGTTCAGATAATTTTCACATTAAAATTCCATTAGTAGGTGCCATACATCCATAACTCACTTTAAATTTAGATATTTACAGTTTTGGATAAATTGGAAAATTTTTAAAAACTGAAAACACCTTACTGATAAGACTTTCTGATTTCACAGTGTGATAAAATTACTTAATGGACCTACTGGGGACATATGTAACTCCCTATTCACCTATAGCTATAACTAATAATTATAAAAATAATGGTCACTGCTATCCGGGGAAAGCATGAACCAGGCAGGGCTTACAACCTTCATGGGATCTACTCTCATCTAACCCTCACAATGAGATGCTGAGGTAAATACTCTCTGCCCAGCTCATGCTTCTTCTGATGTCAACGATCATGATTCCTATACTGGTTAATTATAGGTACATTACAGGCCGTTTGAAACTAGGAGAATTTAAGCAAGCTTGTCAACTAAGTCATATTGGACAAAATTTGCTCACCGGGGTCCATGCCATTAAACACCATGAATGAAAGGTATTTTATAATGAAATTACTATTAGTTGAAATACAATACCTTAAAACTCACACATGCAATCTAGCCTCAATTCTGTATCGATAAGAGGTATCCAAAGGGGAAAAATAAGACACGGTGCCAACCAGAAAGGTTTGCTGCAGGGATAAGAACATCTCATCTGCAGGGACACAAATTTCCAGAAAACCATCAATGCCTAAAATAGCAAATAAAATTTTGCAGCACAAGGCAAGAGACATTCAGGATGTGCTCGAAGAGTATATTATTTTCTCTAAGTATGACTTTCAAAATAAATGATGAAAGATTTATACTAATAATTAAATATTAAATTTTGCAAAATTTGGGGGAGGCATACTTATTTTTAAAATTCCTATATGCATGTATGAACTCAAATTGGTTTAGTGTGCTTTTACTTATCACACATCATCTTGGTAATGTATAACAACATCTCGCATAGGCTACCTATACAGTATTAGCAAATTAAAAGGACAAACATAGTTCAGGGAGCACATTTATACATACTTTGATCTATATAAACAATCAGTATGGTAAAATATCCAAAAATATTATTCATTTGAACAACTATACCTTTGTGATCAATTTGCCTCAAGTACGTATTGCATTTAGAAAAGTATTCATGAAAACTCTTGACTTGCTGAAAAACATTCCTTGAACTACAAAATGTTTATCAGTTCTATCTTTAAGTCCGTAACACTTCATAAGCTAAAAGTATCCCCTAAAACCTGTAGTCTGTCCACTACAATTTAGTGAGGAATAAAACATAGACCTAAGACTCCACAACTTGCCCAAAGTTTATGTTTCTCATTCTTGAACCAGGCCCATAGTCATCAGATAGATGCCCTCATTTTATAGATGCTTTTTTCTGTTTTCTATGAAAATAATTATAAACCCATGGGAACTTTAAAAAAAATGTAATGCCCAGAAAACCTTGAATGTTTCACTCAACTTCCTCTAATGGTGTCCTTTATATATGAGTAGAACAGTGTCAAAATCAGAAAATCGATGTTGATACAACACTGCTACCTGCAATATACACATTGTTCAGTTTATCATATTTTACATGCACTCGTGTCCCCCTCCCTCTTTGGTACACACTGTGGGAAGGTCTGGTTCCATTCGATTTCATCCCACGTGTAAAAGAAGCTTTGGTGAGGGCAACCAAGAACAGAAAGCCCTGGTAGCTAGATGGTACGGAGTGCTGAAATGACCGAATCACTTATTTTCCTATTTTAAGTTTTCATATTTTATAAATCAAGTTCTTCAAGATTTGAAATAATGTCTTTTCATCTTTGATTGAATGAACATAGGCAAATAAATAAGATTCTGAGTGGTAATTTTCCATGTTGTAAATAAGGAAATTAAAACAAATAGGTTAAGGCTATTGTTCGAAAATTCATCACATTATTTGAGGCTGTCATCTTTATTACATGAAAGAAAGCAATGAGAGGATGATACCTTCACAGATGCTTTTAACTCCAGGAAGAGGCCTTCAGGCTTTTGTAGAAAGCACATTGCTCTGGCCTCTTGTGTCCTGAGATTTGCATCTACCTCAGCCAGCACAAGGAGACAGTGCGCTACAAGTGGCCCTGCGTGATGTGCTTGATACATCAGACAGTTTCACTTTTCAGGGGAAACAGATGTGTTGTAAGGAGATTGCCAACCTACATTTTGGCTTTTTCCAAGCTGATTTTATGAAGACACACATTGGTAGTAAAATATTCACTGCCTTTCAAAAGCACAAAAATATTGAAGATTATTTTTGAGAAATGGTAATTTCATTGATTTGATCAAAGGTTTAAATGATTATTTGAAAATTATTTACAGAGAGACATTTTAGCTTTACCTATTTTAGGGGCATCTACATCTAGGATGAATAGAACAGTATTTATTGCTTTGATTATTACATTAAATTAATAACCAAACAGAAGATTAAAATATATATTCATAAATAACATGCATACATATTTAATGTAAAAAAGCACTACTGTTTTATATCATCTACTCCAAGATTTAAGAACTACTAATGAGCAGCTGATACTCTAGTGAATTATGGGGTTAAACGTCAAAGGCATTTATCTAAAATCATTTTTAGGACATTATCCTATTGCATCAGCTTTGAAGGTAGTGAATAAGAGAACAGTACAATTAGCCTGTTAAAATATAACTTTTTACAATTTGAAGTAACAATGCAACTTTTATTAACTATTTAAAAATAAGTTAAGAAAAAAAGAAACATTAGGAAAATTCATATCCTCAAAGGGATAATCTGACATTTTTTAAGTAATTGATTTTTCACTAACTGACAATAAGTTTAGCAAGTCTTAACTAACAAGGACTTAATATAGTATTCAGTGAGACAATAGCTTTACTGTGAAAGACATTTTTATCTATGTTTTACAACTTAGAAAGAAAGCAATAACCTTTAAATTTCATTAGTTTAAACATTAAAGTAACTGATTTACTGTTTTATTGATTTTTTTTTGTTCTCTTAAAACTCTATTCTGGTGAACTTTCTCATTAGTTCAACAAATTTTTGTATTGCATCTTCTACAAGTCAGTCAGTGTACTAATTCTGAAGACAGAGCAAAAAATTAAGAGTTCTTCCTTCAAGAAAACTTCAATACAGTTGGACAGGCAGAAAAGAAAACAGGAAGTTACAATAGAGACTGAGATAAACATTTTTCCTTGAGTACTGAACATTTTCTCTCAGATATTTGAGATTATTAATTGCCCAATTTTTCAAATTTTATGGACCCTCAGCAGCACAATGCTTGTTAAAAAGTTTTTCTTTTCAACTTTGTAAAACTGTATAAAATTTTCCATAAATTCTTTATATTATTTGGTATAGAATTATAAAATGAAATTAATTTATGCAAAAAATTTTACATATTTCTATAAAATTTTTGCAAGTCCAATGATGATTAATCTTGTCGACTTAATTGGTTTAAGTGATGCCTAGGAGATTAGTAAAGTACACTTCTGGTGGTATCTAGGTGGGTCAGCAAAGTGTGACCTTAGGGACTACATCTGATTAATGGCTCCTTCTTCTCTGGCACTCTTTTCCCGTCTCTCTGGATGCCAGGAGTTGAGCATGGTGTACCCTTCTGTGGTGTTTCTTGCTTGGAGCTGGTTAACCATGGACTGAAACCTCTGAGATAGTGAGTCAAAACCCGAGCTTCTTTGAGTCAAAACCTGAGCTTCTTTAAGTCAGATATTTTGTTTTGGCAACAGGAAAGATGACCAATATAAGTCCATATACTTTTTTGTTTCTATATTTCAAAGACTTTGTTTTCCCTGTACTTTTCCTATTAACATTCTATCTTGATAGCAATAAAGACAAAAATGTCCCCTGTAGTATATTCCTCTACATTTCATGTCTTCAACTTTTTCTTTCAAAACACTATAATCTGAGTATGCAGAGGATATGAATCCTTAACAGAATAGTAATGCCTGAAGCTACACTTGTTAAAAATGATATCAAAGACATAAAATGTGAGATGCACATTTTAATACTCCCCTTGATTTGTAAGAGCATCTCGGGATTATAAACATTTTTGTCTTAGATGACAGCCTCCATTATTAGTACCTCTGACTTCACACCAGATAGAGACAGGATGATAAAAGGAAAGGGAGATAAAGCCAACCATTAGACACAGAAAAAATTCGTGTACCATCCCGTTTTGAAAATACTTACTGAACACTGAATCTCTAATCCAACTGGAAGACACTGCCTTGAATTCAGAAATGACTCTAATGATGAAGATGGATAGACATTGCCTTCCTATTAACAATGTTAACCACTGAAATTTTTGCTCTCAAGCTAAAAATAAAAGGTCTCAGAAATTGGGTGCATTAACAAACTCCATCACTCACCAAGTGATTTGTGGTCCCTTAAATTCTGTAGTTTTGCTTCTCCTGACCTCAGAAATCCTAAGTCTATTGTATTGTTTTTTAATGCTGCCTTTAATCTAATTGACAATGAAAACCTATTTCTATTTCCTTCTTGCTTTCTTGCTTTTGGCTTTTAATTCAAGAATGGATTATCTGATGTCATTATTGATTTTTAGAGCTTTGTATTTCTACTCATATTACTTTCATGACAGCTTCCATTTTGAGTACTGTATATGCTTTCTTCTTTACATTTACAAAACTTTAGATTTCATTTTATGCCTGAAAGTTGTCTGTTACCGCCTTATACTTTTTGTTAATTGCCTGCCTATGAATAATTATTGCTCTAACTATGAAGCAAGAAAATATTATCACTATTTTTTTGATGGTACTGGGGATTGAACTCACAACCTCACTCCTGCCAGACAGGTGCTTAAGCCACTGAGCTACATCCCCAGCCCTATTATTTAAGACAAGGTCTCACTATGCAGTTCAGGCTGGCCTTGAACTCACTTTGTAGCCCAGGCTGGTCTTGAACTCACAACAATCCTCCTGCCTCAGCCTCCCAAGTGCTGGGATTAAAGGCATGCACCACCACACTCGGTTGTATTATCACATCTTGTCTCCTGTGAGTTCACACAACACAACACAAAATATACAATTCCAGTCATAGGTAACTGCTAACATACTATTAAAGATAGGAAGTCATTTTTGAAAAACATACTTTCTAATGTAATTTCAGATAGTATCTTAGCTCATGTGTAGAACATAACACTGAACACATATCACAGAAAAGAAAGTAAGTGATAAATCATTTGTATTGAGATCAGTTTAAAGAAAGGAAAGAAATAATAATATCTGAAGATGAACAAAAAAAATTTTTCAGGTCACGGACTCTTAGGCTGAGAAAATTACGTTTCATCACCTCATTTGCTTTTCTACAATACAGACAAATTCCCCAGAATAGTTTGGCAAGGTATATGCATGCAGTAAATATTTGTTGAATGAACAAATACTATATTTATATGCTAATTGTACACTAATTAAAGTTGAGTCCTTTGAGCTTCATTTCCCTTCTCCGAGGGTCCTGTTTATAACCATCTCTAAACATCACTAAAAAAGTAATCTTGTAGGTCTTACAGTGGTAGGGCTATTTTTGTTTAAGATTGCTAGAATGTAGATTTGATTTTATAATGTTAACACTACTCTGTTGTGAAGAACTTTCATTAATTGTGACTAATACTAACCTTTAAACTTGGCACTTGCTAAATAAGGCAGTTTTAGTAGTTTTATTATCCTGCTAGAATGAGTTTTGTGTATTTTTAAGTTGGCCAGGATAAGAAACATGAACATTAATATATTGAATTCTTTAATTTTTTGTTTTGTAAAATTATAGAACCTAAAACTATCACTAATTTTCCAAACCACAAGACAAGTATTTAACCACAATGCATTTTTTTTATTCACACATCTGGTATCACAGAAGACAGCAGGTCCCCTGAGTTATCTGAACAACTACAGATTATAAAACAATTCACTGATAAAATGCAACATGAGATAATACAATGTGATGTTTTCCTCATGAATTCAATGTTCTCCTGAACATTTGTTTGCTCCACCTACCCTGACCTCTCAGTTCTGAACTCTTTCATCCTTTTCTCTGTCCCTAACCAACAGGAGCCTCTCTGCTCACATCTCACCAACACTGAGGATTGAACTTAGCAAAGGAAAACCACTCTAGATCTTTCACACTCACTGAACTATGTCATTTAAAGAAATTTTACCAACTTACCTCATATTCTTTACATGGGAAGATAAATAACTAAAGCTTTCTAACTACTGAGGCCTTCAGAGGGTCTCCCAAAACAATGCATGAAATAGCTGATCTTGTAGAGGCTGAGAGTAGGGAGGCCAGAGAGAGCAGAAGGAGGCAGAGTGCAAGTGAAGGTTGATCAGGGTGCTCAGTTCCAGTTAGGAATGAGTCGCTCTGGTGTGCTATTGCTCCATAGGATGAGTATCAATAGCGATCATGTAATCCACTTTGAAAAACTACAAGAAAGTATTTCGAACACTTGCATTATAAAGAATTGATAAATATTTGAGGAGGCAGATATGTTTAATTTGATTTAAACATCACATAATGCATACATGTATCAAAACATCACACAGTACCCTATAACTATGTAATTTTATTTTATTTTATGGGTACAATATTATTATTTCATTTATCACTTAAAAAGTCTTAACTAAGTAAAAAAATATGATTCCCATTTATACATAAATTTCTGTAGTATTTGCTAAATTGTTAAGAAGCTAGAAGAAACCATGTAAAATACTCTTCTTTATGCAAAGAAAATGAAAGAATTAGAGTTCAGTTGAACAAAGGAAGGATTTTCTAGACATGATATCAAGACAAAAACCATAAGAGTAACAATGATAGATTAAATTTCACAGATGCTTAAAATTTCACAGCAGAAAAAAATTATTAGGTCAAAAATAAAAAGAATACTGTCATATCATAATACTGACAGACACAAATTATATAAATTTTTCAGACTATAATAATATATTTATACATTGGATTATTGTGCTAGTTCTTATTCTAACATTTTATCATTATATGATAAAGTTTTCACCTCTAATTTATCAAGAATTAATTATAATATATCTTCACTTGGAATTGCAATAGGGTAAAATTCATGCTTTACTAAAGATTAAAAATGTGTATTTTAAGTCCTTGTGACACTGAAATTTAATAGCAAGCCAAGTTCTTCAAATAATAGTCCATAAAATATATTTTTCCCTTTGATTTATCCCTTTTTTCTCAAATATCCTACAACAGTCTGCCCTGTGATTCTCATGATTTGATTAATTCCTTAATGAGTTTCTCAGTTTAACAGATATAAAAGTCACTGAAATTGTGCTGTTTATGTGAATGAACCAAAGCCAATAAAACACTTAGTAACTATGCACACTATGGAATATAGAAATCAATAATACTTAGTAATTTTTGTATTTTATTATTAAATATTATTAAAATTATTTTGTACTTTTTAGAACATTATTATATATTTCTTCACTGTTTTCCACACAGAAATTAAATATGCTCATTGAATATTTAATCTTAATTAAAACTTATAGCAGTATTATTACCACCTCTTAATTATAGCAGCTAGACCTTTGCTCTACTCTAAATGATTTGCATTTTTCCTGACATTTAATTTCCACTCACCATCCTAAATTATAGAAAATGAGGCTCAGAAAAGGCTCATCACTATTTCAAATTGGATAATAGAAACATAAAAGGTTACATGTAAGGCTACAGAGCCTATTTTATGATTATTTTTGGAAGGAATATTATAGGTCAGGCTTCTGTAATAAAAATAATTAGAATTCCACTAAGAACTCTTCTTCGAATAAAGAAAAAAAATTAAATGGTCAAATTAAAAATCTTATCTAAAGCAATGTATATTAAGAAGGCCACAATTAATACTTTGGTCCTGAACTTTCAAATAAAACCTTTACAAAGAGTAATCTTCATTCAGTTTTATGCTGTTAACCCATATCAGAACAGACAAAAAATCTGAAATGCTTTCATTTCTTCCCACCAACAGCGCAGGCCAGTCTGTCAAGGTTCATGAAAAGTGTGTGGAGCTTCCTGAATTTCCGAAGTGGAGCCAGGCATGCAAGTGAACTATTAGGCTTCAATGTTATTTTGATATACTTTACTTTCTCTAGAAAACTAGTTGATTAGGGTGTTACCCAGAGGTATAGGCCATACTTGTGGGATTAAAAGGTGCACAGAAAGATTTCACATGCCCAAAACATCCCACAGACAGTCTCCAGAGTTTTATCTGGATTGAAATTTCCTCTTCTAAAACGAGTCTCCAGAAATAATAATTCTACCAGTTATTTCCATCTAATTGTAAGGGCCTTGATGCATGGCTTAAATAAGAAACACCTGGGAAACAGCACATGAACTAGGGAAAAAAGAGGTTATAACTGAGAAAAAGTGATGGGGAAAGGACTATTAAAGGTTATGGTAGTAAATTTAAAGAGCTAAAAAAAATTGGAAGAGATAAAGGCAGTTTTGAGGAGGACCTAGGAATTGAAGACAAGACCTGAGAAAGATCTGCAAGAAACAGGATTGTACCAAAGTCAAATTTTTCTGACATGCATTCTGCCTAGGACTTCTGAACTCTCTAACCTAGTTGTTTATCCTCCAAGAATTTTTGCAACTGATCTATATCTTTTCCTCCACTGAGTAGTTAATATTATACAAAGATTAACCTTAGTTATCTGCAATACTACCATTACATATCTTTGAATCATTCCCTTACACACAGTATGAGCTAGAGCAGCAAAATGGTCCAGACAAGATGAGCAGAATTCTGGTAAAGGTCAGGTAGTCCCACTCCTTCTGTGGAGAGCCATAGCACCCAAAACAGAGCGGAAGTGAATAAATGGAAAGGTCTCCTCAAAAAGAAGCTAGGCAAAGGACAAGCAAACTATCCAAAAACATCAGTAATCCTAATGAGATGGATGTGAAATGAAACTTCCGAAATCAATGATAAGGAAATAGGTGGGCACATCCTTGGAACCAAAAAGGCTCATAGTAGAAAGTTTTCCTGGGACAGACCTTTAAAACAGATCCTAAAATACAGGAGTGCAATCAAAATATATGGCAAAGGCTTCCAGGAAGATGGTGGAACAGTAAGCAGCAGAGTAAACAGTCTCTCTGAGAGATACAGTCCAGATGCTGGACTATAGCATCATGGAGAAGACAAGAAGGAAGGAAGTGAGTCCCCTCGACCCAGGAATAATCTAAAGTGAGAACTGAAGCTCACAGAAAGAGTAAAAAGAAACACTTAAACAAAGAAGAAGGTGGTAGCTGGCAGCACCTTCACCTGGAGCTGGACCCACTGTGAAAGAGAAGCTGTTGGAACCTGGGGACACACGATTGAGGTGACATGGCAGCTGGCAAACCTGGAGGCCTCTGCAGATAGAGGCAGCCTTGGAGGGGAGCGGCAGTGGAGGAGAGCGGCAGACCTGGAAGACTGCACTGGCTGGCGGTGAGTGCAGAGGACTCGGTCCTCCCACAGGAGAGAGCGATTGGCTGGGAACCATTTTGGAGTTGGGCTAGATAAGCCTAGAACCCGAACTGCTACCAGCTTCCTCTAGCAGCTCCTAGCTGGGTACAGACGCATGGAAATTGCTCAGACTGAGCCCTGCCCATACACACATTCTAGCAGCCAGTGTGGTGGTTCCCTGCAGGTAGTCAGCTCAGTCTGGAGGCAGCGGCCTGCCTCACCCCAGTGAACACCCCAAGGGTGGTAGTGGAGGACCCCGCTGGTGACCAGCCCAGATCCGCAGGTGGCGGCCAGCCCCACCCCCATGTGCACTCCACCAGCCACTGAGGTG
Organism: Dasyprocta punctata; assembly: GCA_004363535.1. NCBI lineage: Eukaryota > Metazoa > Chordata > Mammalia > Rodentia > Dasyproctidae > Dasyprocta > Dasyprocta punctata. The sequence goes on from RJWM01027402.1 coordinate 10,243, forward strand.
CCAACATAGGCTGGGAAAAGCAGCAGACAGCCCTGCACTAGAGCACCCAGTGGCCACCATCAGATACCTGTAGCCAGCACTGGCTAGAAGAACCAAACAGTCTCACTTTAGACAAATTGTAGCCAATGTGGGAAGTGCCTGGGACCCCAGTACCCACTTGTCCAGAAGAACCCAGGAATATGCCAAGACAAAGAAGCAAAAGGCAGTCTCTTGCCTCCAATCCAAGCAAAGCACGTTCAGGAGCTGCAAACACAGAAGAGACTGGGAGTTGCAGACCTGAAGTTTTGGAAGCAATAGCAACTGAAGTAAAGAAACAACTTCATGAGGCTATAAAAGAAATTAGAACAGAAATACTAAGGTAAAAGAAGAAATGAAAAACATAAAAGAATTGCTAAGTATCTCTAAGGAAAACATAGATTAAAAAAATGGAGGAGCATAGGAAAATGAGGGAAACCTTGAATGAACAATACAAAAAAGATTTAGAATACATGAAACAGATTCAAAGAGATATCCAGGAAAATAAAAACTCCATTGAAAGCTGGCAAAACCACTTGAATGAAACTGAAGATAGACTTTCAAACCTTGAAGATAGGCTTGCAGTTTGTGATCATGAAAAGAAAGATCTCTTAAAAATAACAAGGAACCTGGTAGTAACAATTCAATGGCTGCAAGACAACCCAAAGAAACGTAACTTAAGAATAACAGGTGTGGGTGAAAAAGCAGGAATCAATACAAATGACATTAACAGTCTATTTACAGAAATAATATCAGAAAACTTCCCAAGCATGGGAAAAGGAAATGACATTCAGATAAGTGAAGCATATAGAACTCCAACTAGCCATGACAAAAATAAATCTACACCCAGACATGTAATAATCAAAATCCCAGAAATTCAACATAAGAACAGAATATCAAAAGCTGTTAGAGAAAAGAAACAGATCACCTATAAAGGAAAAGCCATCAGAATCATGAAAGACTTCTCAACACAAACCATCAAGTCAAGAAGAGCTTAGAGTAAAGTATTTCAAGATCTGAAAGGAAACAACTTCCAACCCAGATTGATGTACCCTACAAAACTATCTTTGAAAATTAAAAGAGAAACAAGATACTTCCATGACAAAGAACAACTGAAAGAATTCATGACCACCAAACCAAACCTACAAAGAATACTGAAGGACATTCTAGAGAGAGAGAAAAAAAAAGACCACAGCTCCAGAAATAGTGGCAGAGGGGTATCACCAAGCAGGCAGACAATTAAATGGAGAGGAAAAGTAGGCAGCCAATGGCAGGAAAATAGCATGGCAGAGATGAGGCAGTGCATGTTGGCCATAACCATTAATATAGATTGCATCAATTCACCAATAAAAAGAAACACAAGCAGAGTAGATCAGGAGACAGGATCCACCAATAAGCTTTATACAAGAAACACATTTAACTCAAAAGGGGGTTCATAGTCTGAACATCAAAGGGGACAGAACAATGTTCTATGTGACAGGGAACCAGAAAGAAGCAGGGGAGCTTGCCCATTAGGTGTAGAGTGGACAAGAAAGACATGACATTTTTATACAATGGAAAGCTACTCAGCTATAAAGAAAGATAACTTCGAAGCTCTTGTAGGTAAATGGATACAACTTGAGATCATGCTCATTAATGAAATGATTCAGAGTCACATGGGTGAACATCCTGTTGTCTCCCTAGTATAAAAAACTCAAGGAGTTAGTGAAATTCAAAATACACAATACATATTATGAAAGTGAAAGGGGAGGAAATGTCTAAAGAGGGAAGGCAGTGGCCATTGTTAATCTATTATCGTGATTTGAAGCCCATATTGTTTTCATTGTTTAGTTTGATTTTATTCTGTTTTGGTTTTTCTAATTTTATTATATTTGATGGCATGGATAGCTATTTCAAAGATAACAAAATATACTATGATAGCCATTATTGATTTCTTATTACCTTGTTTTGAAGTCCTGTATTGCTTTTATTGTTTTGTTTTAAATGATTTTATTCTATTTTGACTTGATTGTATTATGTCTGATGATATAGGAAACTACTCAGAAGATAAAAAGGGGCATTACGGTAACCACTGTTGTTTTACTATTGTTTACTTTTATTGGTTTTATTCTGTACTATTTTGTTTGATTTTATTATGATGGCATAGGCAGTTTTTGTTTGTTTGTTTGTTTGTTTTTTGCACCGGGGATCAAACTCACAGCCTTGCACTTGCCAGGCAGGCACTTGTGTCACTGAGCTAACCCCTGGCCTAGGCAGTTATTTTGAAGACAACAAGAGGCATTATGGTAGCCATTATTGATTTCCTTTTATCTTTTGTTGAAGTCATGTACTATGTTCATTGTTTTGTTTTGATTGACTCTATTCTATTTTATTCTCCTCAAAATAAATATATATATGGCAAATGTGTAATTAAAAAAACTTACAAGGAAAGATATATTATCATTAATCACCCTCAAAATATTTCCCCATCTTCAAATACACTTGCCCCATCTCTCTTGCCACTTCCTGTAGCAATTCTGGAGTTTCTCTTTAATGAGTGTCTTTACAAAGTATAAACAAAATCCAGTGAATACTGCTGCCCAGGGCCATTTCAGGAAAGGCAGCCTCCAAAAAACATAAAAGTGTCCTCATCACATTTATGCACTACATTGAGCACCAAGTAACTTCTAGCTTGTCCTCAAAGTCAAAATGACCTTGAAAGGCAAATGTTTTGAATGGATTCAGGAGATTGAGGCAGCCTTAATGTAACAGGGCAGCTAAAGACACTCATGGAAAATGACTTCCAGGACTACTTCATACTGTATCAAGGATGGGGCAAGTGTAATGGACATGGGGGGAGGAATTAATATGATACATATTAAAAATATAAACATTCACCTTATTCGTCCATCACACCCTATAGTACTGAAAACAAAAAGGGACCACCTGGGTCTGTTCACTTAATTGCTGTCGAATCAGTTGTGGTTTGGTTTTTCCATCCAGTAAACTACAGAATGAAGCATGCGTTATGCTTATGGTCCATGGAATCTAGTGAAGTGCTATAAATGTATCCAATTATATTTGCCTCTCTTTTTGAAATGACAACTACACAGGCATAATCAAAATTCAAATTTAATTATAAAGAAAATTATAAATGTCTATAAATCCTAAATATTTGGTGAGTAGATCTAGATACTTATTACTCTCCTACCATATCTTTAAAGCAAGAATTTCAGTTGAACATAACATTCTCCTCAAAAAAGCATAGAAATCTTTTATTGACAACAAAATCTCAGACTATATATAAGAAGACATTTTAGTTCAACAAAAAGTTAAATACACTCAAAATGCTGAGGAAAAGACATTCCTACATGTAAATGAGCTCTTAGTAAAACAGGACATTTCTGATAGGTGAAAAATGACAACACAAAAAATCACGAATCTAAATTAGGTGTGGTGACACACATGTAATCACAGCACTCAGGAGGCTGAGGCAAGAGGATCGCTGTTAGTTCAAGGCCAGACTGGGTTATATAGTAAGTTCAAGGCCAGCCTGAACTACATCACATGCCTCTGTTTCAAAAACCAAAAACAAGGGGCAAAGGAAAGAAGAGAAAAGTTTTTTAAAAATGAGAAAAGGAAAAATCAAAAACAAAACAAAAATCACACATCTGAAGTTTGAGCTGTTTAGCCAGCACTTACTCTGTTACTAGCTCATGTCATAAAGCCTGGATTTTCACAGGCCATGCACCAGACCAGAGACAGTCTACACATAGAACATGAGAAATCAGTCTGGAAACCTCTTGCAAAAGCAAGCACCTCAAGGAAGCAATATTCTCAGTAAGTGAATTTGGGATTGGTATTTAAAATAGATAACGGCCTATACAACAACATAAATTGGCACAATTCAATATAAAAGCAAGCATTTAAATTATATTTCCTTTTATTCTCTTAGTAATATAAACCATTACTGTATATCTCATCAAACATACCACAAACAATTCACTGAAATGTTCTGGTTAAGAACACACAGACTTTTAAAAATCATTGGTGTAATCTGCTATTTGTCTAATTTATTTTTGATCATCTATCACTTGTTAAGTGATACCCTTATCTGAAACATGATTTGATATTGGAAACCATGAGAAACATGTTTAATAAACTCCAAATAAAATAGAATCTGGGAAAGCCTTTTAGTGTAACTTTATTCATAATAATAATAATGAAATTTTTACATATGTGTAATAGTCATATGCAATTAAGTCATGAAAATTATTTATTAGATCACATTTAATTAAGTTGTACATATCTTTCCAGCCATATAAGAAAAGCCTTGTTACAGTGTTTAAAAGGATGAGTTTTGTTATAAGAATCACTGTTTCAAATCCCACCATTGTCATAGAGGTGTCAAGATAAAAACCTTTTTGTGTCTTTTATCACACTCGCAAAGTGATGGGTGACTATAATTACAGTGCATATACAAACCCATACACCAACTTCGCACAGTATTTGGACAGACTAAAAGTCGCATGTCTCACTGTTTTATTAGTACAGGTGTGTGGTCCTTGTGGGAACTGGTACATGAACGTCATGCATGTCAATTCCTTTTTTCATCCCCTTCCCTCTCGTCCATCCCTTGATCCCCCCCCCCTTTTTTTTCCTTTTGTACTTTGCTGCAGAACATAACGTTTACATCTCATTTCTCATGTAGAAAGCAGAGAAAGTGAAGCATTTATGGAGAAGCAGGGAAACCACACCAGGTCCCACCTTCCCCTGCCACCTCTCTCCTGTTGTGAATGAATGCACCGTTTGCCAGTGGAAGCAGAGCATTCTCCCAGCACTGCCAGGCCATGCCAGGGCTGGGGTTCAATAAATCTCAAATGAATGAGAACAACTCTGGTGATTGCTAGATGTCCGTGGGAAAAAGAGCTTTGTCCAGATGCCATCAGACATTTCTCCTTTGGAAGGTGAGGGCTGCCACCAAGGACACCATCAGTCCAACAGAAACTGGCAGTGTAACTGCGGTCTGAGAGTATTTGGGAGTGAGAAACAGCATGCTGGTGCCAGGCCCAACTACCTATGGGCCAGGGGCCATAAGCATCAGCAGGTAATGCCCATTTGGCTGCTAGGTCACCAGCAAAATCAGTGGCAGAGCATGAAAAAGGGGAGTTAGAGGATCTGACTTCCACGGACAACAATAAATTACACTGGATCCTGACCCACCACAGAAGCAGACTAGGAGCAAGAAATTTCTAAAAGATTTGATTCAGGAAGAAGCATACAGGTCCGAAGGAGCAAGATTTCAGTGCAGGAAGAAAGGAAGTAACAAAACAGAAAGCACTTGGATAAATCTAAGCAAGCATTGATCAGCTAAAACAATAATCACAATGTCCAACTTGTAGGGTTAGAAAGAGCAATGGGAAAAATAAAATATTGGGTAGCTATTAGGTACCACTGGGAAGAAGAATGAATAGAGCAAAAGCATTTTAAGATTCTTATATTTGAAGGAAATATAGAAATATTTCTTAAATGTATACTTTGTTAAGCAAAATATGCATTTTAAAATTTCCCAAGTAATATGGGGGAAAATAGATAGGGAATATAACATAATTGGTAAAAAGAAAAAAACAGAATGATGAAAAATCTTAGCCATTCTATCAGTCAAAAAAAGAAAAAAAAGATAGAAAGAAAAGGAAGGAAAGACCAAAACCACTGGATCAAGAGAAAATGAAAAAAACAGAATAGGAGAAATAAATTCAAACACATTTTCATCTGCAATTACAATAAAATTGAATGTTCAAAGCAATTCAGTTAAAATGCTACAAGCATCCAGTTGCATTTTTTTATCCAGCGATAATGGCCACTCCTAGACATAAGCCCAAAGTGACTAACATGGATACCTGCATACCCATGTTCATTTCTGCCCAATTCACAATGGCTAAGCTATGGGAATAGACAGATGCCAACCAATGGATAAATGAAAAAGGAAATGTGATACATGCACACAACAGAGTATTATTCAGTCATAAAAAAGACAAAATCATGTCACTTGGAGGGAAATAAATAAAACTGGCATTTACCATGTTTACCAAAATAAGCCAGACCCTAAAAGAAAAATATTACATAGTTTCACTTATACGTGAAATCTAAAAAAGAAAGGAAGAAAAAGACAATGTGGAAGTAGAAAAGAGACAGAATAAGAATATAGGTGGGGGTGGAGGAAAGAAGCAAGAAGGAAGCGAGTGGTGGAAATGAGCAAAGCAGGTGAGACGCATATACAAATACACCAAAATAAAATGTTATTCTGCACTATTAAAAACATGAGAAATCAAACTAATTTAAAAACTCAAGACAGAACTAATAGGAGACAAACCTTGAGTGTCAATTAATGAAGTCTCCTTATTTTGTTTTACATTTGAAGAATTTAATGGAAATTAAGGTGATATGATTAAACTAGACTCAACGATCTCTTGGATCCTGCATAAAATGGGTATTACAAAGCTGTTTTACAAATTTTTTCAAAAGTGTTTTTGTTTAAGATAAAATTATGTAAATACATAAAGGAAATAGTTTGGCAGGGGTCTGTATTATTCTTCATGCCATAAGAGAAGACCGGATACAACCTTAATTTGGCCACTTTGAATCCAATTCCTGCATAAAGAATGCATGAAAATCAATGGTAGAAATTACTTAAAAATGAAACAATTTGGGCCACATAGACACTACACAGATGCAGAATCAAAATGTGCTACAGGAGATGTACCTGGGACAATTCTCCCTACTGAAAAACGTATAAAGGACCAGGCTGATACACGACCTGCCTGGGGAAAATGAGGGGAGAAAAAGTAAAATCTAAATCAGTCCCCTTTACACCTCAGGTGACAAGGTGGTCTTTCTTGGATTTTTGTTGCTGGTGTTTCTGTTGTTTTGGCTTTGTAGTCTTTGTTTTGTTTTGTTTTGCCAGTTAATTGTATCATCGCAGGCTCTGAAATTGCTGAAGCTGAGAGACGCCTTTCAGCCCTGCAGGGATGAAAAGTCTTCATTTGCGTGTCACGATGTGTAATTTTTTTCTTGAAATGAGATGTCACTAAACTGCCGGGCGTGGGCTAGAACTGATGATCCCGCAGCCCCATCCGAAAGGTCGTGGGGGTCGCGGGTGCACGTCACTGCGCCAGGCTGGATTTGCACCTTTTTCCTTCATCCGAGTTCATCGTGGCGCCCTGCTGCAGAAGGCCTGCCCCGGGTCCCCGCGTGCCGGCGACCTGGAGGAACGCTCCACCCTGCTCAGAATTAGTGTTCGTGGCATTTATCAACAGTCGGGAAAACACTTAACTCTCAGACTACATGGGCACTCACTGCGACAGCTCTGAGGGTAGCAGGGTGGGGTTTTCACCCTCGGCTGACCTTGCAAGACACTGAGATTCCGCCAGGTCTCCAGGTGCCGCGGCTAAGAGGACAGGACCCAGGCTGGGACGGGGCGCTCGGGCTCTTGATTTAGCGCTGTCCCCTCTCCTGAGAGCAGTCAGCGGTGCTGCCCTGAGTCAGACCGAAACACCGACGCTCTTCGTACAAGCTCAGGACACGAGGGGCACACAAACGGAAAGGGAAACCATTTGTGAGCAGAGTCAGTTGTAGTTTTTCATCTTTTTTCTTGAATGGTGTCTGCGATTTAATTACTCAGTCTGATAGGCTGCTTTCTAACTTGCAAGGCGTTGCTCAGCGTTACGGAATCCGATTAAAACTTAAAGAAAAAAAAAAAAAAATGGAGCCGTGAAGGACTTCAGGCCAAGCTGTTGCCCCGGTTTTCTCACCCTTAACTCAGGAGCACGTGGAAGGGCTCAGGTCAAACACCAGCAAAACTCTTGTGAGTTTAGAAAGCATTTTGACAGCGCCTTCCTCACTCCCACACGTGGCCACCTCCGAACACAAACGCCACTTTATCTTCAGGGCCCAGGACATCTGAGGAGCATTAAAGGTCTGCTCAGCGTTTCTGCCAATGTAGGAAACTGTAAAATTCCACAGACACAATGCGGCTCCTATTTGGGAAAGGAAGACAAACTAAAAGCATGAGACAATATATTATTTGTTTTAAGTGTTTCCTACCCTCCAATTATTGGACTTCAGGCTGCAAGAAGCAGAGAGAGATAACCCCGTATGAAATGACTCCAAAGCTTCAAAACTCAGTGAAGTGTTTAAAGACAGATGTAGGATGTCTGCTGGCTTTGATAAGAAACTGTGAAAGAAAGAACAGAGCCTTAGGAAGTGGAAAGGTCCACACAAGGGTACTCACTGCTCAAACAAGAGAAATTAGGATTTTAAAAGGGTTGCACTATTTGTGTAAGGAGAAAGTTAAAATTCTTTCATATAGAACATATACATATATATGTATTTGTCAAAGCAGCAATCTAAATATAATAATAGGACAAGTCAATGTGCTGCTTGTTAAGACTTTTATCAAACTTAGAATTATAAACCTACCTTCCTTTTATTAAATTTACCACTTAATAATCTCAAAAATAATATAGCATGTTTGGAAAAAGGAAAATGTTTACTAGAGGCCTTTTTTTATTAAAAAGAACTCTTTCAAAACATTTTTTTAATTATACTAACTCTCTAAGGATTATGCGCAGTATGGGCTGCAAAGCCTGTCTCTCTTTGATGAGGGCAAGAGGCGACTCAAAATTTAATTCTCAGAGGTTATCAACATTTGTGCCCACCTTTATCAATATTCCACTAAAAATGTTTATCAAATGACGACTATGAGTCAGGCCAGCGGTTGTGATATAAGAAGGGAAATGTCTTTCTCTGTGTCTCCTTCTCTCCTTCAACCCCGTGTAGTGTCAAACTCCCTCCACAGCAGTGTTTATCGACAGTACGCAGGGGTGAAAGCAGCAGGATATACTGATCCAGACAGCCTGGCCACATTGCTTAAAGCTATGGCAGCTGTCTTTACTCCAAACATCTCTCCTAAGGTGCTAGCCTATAACAAAGTCCAGGTTTTATGGTTAACTATAAGTTTAATTCACATAGACCATAACTATCTCAGACTTCTAAAATCAACCTATAATGCTAGGAATTTTCGGCGTTATGTGGTTGTATTAAAATTGTAAAAGGTTTTCTTTTTATTGCAGATTGATTTCTTTGCTTCCGTTGCTTTCTTTGTTGTTAAGATTCATCACACTTAGATTACTTCTTTGAACTTTGTTAATATCAAAACATATGAATGTGCGAATTGTGTAACATCATTGCCTTAAACAGGAAAATATGTCATTAAATATAGATATATCTAAATTTTAAATGTTTAAATTGCAATTCTTAAAATATTATTTTAATATCTAATTTTAAAGGTTAAGCTTAATTATAATTTTAAACTGTACTAAACTTGTAAGAGCAAATTATCTACATGTGTTAATCTTAATTTTTAAAAATTTTAAACATTTCATTTAAATTTATTAAAATTTAAAACAGTAAATAAATATCAAATTAGTTTCTATACTAAAATAGTATAAGTTATATAAAATTACACTCCAAATTGAAAGTTTCAAAATGTTAAATCAGCTATCAGATTATTAGTTCACTAACAAGGAAATACATTTTAATATTAATGTGTTCTTGTCACATGTATTTAATTTTAATGTTTTTAACCAAAAAATGGAATCCTAGAAAATTAGGGTAGATTTGAGTATTACAGTTTACTTTTAAATTCTTTTTTTCAAAGCACATAGGGAAATATTTAAACAATAGACTTTCCAATATAAGAACTTTTATACTACTAGGGTAGTTTTATCATTTTTACTCAAATTTTTCCAATGTACTCATTTTTCCAAACTATCAGAAGCTTGGCATATGTGATTTGAAAGTCATTCCTGTAGGATTTGGAGAGAACAGGCCCCAAGTAAACGCAAGACCCACGTTGGCAAGAAATATCTTTTCATTGAGATTCCTATTTCAGGAAGAACTCTTTGAAATTGAATGCATGGAAGAGAAATTCCGCAGTTCAAACCTGTTTTTTTCTGAGGGATCCAGGATCCAATCGCCCAGACCTACACCAAACAGGACCTCTGGTTTCTGGTCCTGTCCGTGGAAGAATTCTTCATTCTAATAGTTGAGGTTTCTCACTTACTCTTGCACAGTGGAGATGCTTTAGTGATGGCGTCTGAATTAAGGATCTTGTAATCTTAAGGGATCCATGATCTTTAGTTTCTATTGGTTAGAAAGTGAACAAACAAAAAAATTTCCTGAAGAGATTATCTAAGATCGTTTACAGAAGTACAGTCTTCTTGGAAAGTCTAGTTGTCCCTTTTCTTCCCTCTGATCCACCTAGCATAGATATAGAAATCTGGGGCCAAAGGATCTAACACAAATAAAACCAGACTAATTATCTGAAAACCATGTCAATTGTCATGAACTTTAACTTTCCCACTGGGAAGCTGATGAAATTAGCTAGGGAGCACATTATGTCATTTCAGTAGAAAACATATTTCCAAAATATGAACTCTGTGCATGTTCTCCACGTCCTCACCTTCAATGAGGAATTAGTTTAGAACAGTGAAGGGATAGGAGAAGAATGACAAAGTTTTTCAATTTTGTAGCAAAAGGCCCTATCTCCAAAACCATCCTCCATCTAAAACTGAAATATACAAGGGAGGAAAGTATCAATAAACAAAAATTTGCACAAAATTTTGTTAATGTTTTGTTGTTCAATTATCACAGCTACCAGCTTCTGAAACATCTCTGTGTTTGTCCTGAGATAAAGAAAAATATACCTATTACATTGCAAAAAAGAAAGAAAACTAACGATTACATAATGCTAAACCATGCCAAGTGCTGAGTTACTTAGAAGTTATGACCAGATTATATTCCAACTTTTATAACCTTAACAATTTTATGACTCAATATTAGCAACAGGTAAGTTATTTTCAAATTGGTACATTTCACATGTGCATATATTCAATCAGACCAATATAAGATGGTGAATCTAATCCTAAAGCCTACTATCAATAGCATGCTGGATAGCCAATTAAATAGCTCACCTCAGTAGGGTTACACATTATCTCAGATTTTTAATGTGCAACACACATGTTCTGATCCTCTGAATTAGGTACTAAAAAATCAGTCTGGAATTTTTTCCAAAAATGAGTATCTAAAGATACTTTAATACAGTTAGGGACTTCACGTGTTTGAGCAGTTTAAATTATCCTAAAATGTTGGAGACCACTACGAAGCAGTTCTGAGCAGGATTTAAAATGAACTAATTGGCCTTTTATTTATCTGTGAGCCTGTCCTAGGCCTAGGCCCCTTGCCTGGTGCTGGGAGCTGATTCATAGTAAGTGAACCTCTATGAATCACTGGTCCTGGCTGAGGCCTGTAGTGGCCGATGAGGTCAGAGATACCTCAAAGGGCAAAATGAAGAAGGCCGCAGCTGAGGACATCTTGGCTCCAAAATCAGTTATGCAAATAGAGACTGCAGCTGCAGGCATCTTACCCTGCAGACATCGCAGTCCCACCACAAATGCCATCTTGGAGATAAGACACGTCTCCTTAATTGGCACAATTTACTACTTGGAGAAGTCTTTGAAGTGACTCCCAAGGTCCTGCTCATTTCTGGCTCCTCCCTCAGTATCTCCTCTCTTTGTCTACTATGGAAATAAATACGGGTGGTCCAGAGAGGCTGTTTGTCTTAGCTCTCATGATAGCCTCAGAGTCAAGAATTCTGTAAGGGCTTTGATTCTCCTGGAGCCCTAAAATCATACCATTTGTCTCATTTATTTAAGCTTTCACTGTACACTCGTTCAGAAGATTGGGGATCTAGGCTGGGTCCCCAATACTAAAATATGATGCTTTCTTAACACAAGAGCTTTTACAGTATTTTGTGACTTAGAGAAAAAACTAAATACTTGATGCAAAAACTCAGGTGTGAAGACACTAATCTATATAAATGAATCATATAGTTTGAAAGCAATTTAAGTATGTAAATGAATGACTGTAAGCATAGTTTTTTGAATATTATTTATATGCAAATTAAATTATTATTTTGAGATGATTCTTTTATGTGGCTCTTCTATTAGCTGGGTATTTTTCTCTTAAATGATATAATGTATAAAGTCTTAAGAATGTCAGACTCTTTTCATCTTGGAAACCTCTTAAACACTAGGATTATATACGATTGACCTTTCAATCAATAGAACCAGTATTACTTAATATCATTCCTAGTTTATTACATATGCTTAATAATTATCTCTTGACTAAACAAATCTTCAAGGTGAAAAAAAATAAAGTTTATGGTTTATGTCTAGATGCCCCCCAAAAGTCTCATGCAATCATAGAATTTTTTTCTTTGAAAATGGTTGAATCTAGAGTGTGATTGATTCATGGTTCAGTGCTGGGATTAAGCATGCTGTAATTAAGGGTGGTGATTGCTGGATCAATCCACTGATCTAATCCTGGTAGACAGGATACAAAAAAGTGACAAAAAGAGACTTTTTTCTCCGTCTCTTGTTTTTTCTGTCTTCCACCACCATGAACTGTTGCCCCTCTGCACTGGAGCCAGCCAACGATGAACTGAAACTCCTACAAACTGTGAGCTAAACAACCTTTTCCTCCTTTAACTTTGGGTGTTGAGTATTTTGTCTCAGCAATGAGCAAAAAGTAACTAAGACAATAAAGGATCAAGACTGCTTCCCAATTTAAAAGAAGTGTTTAATTAAAGGATAATACATCAAAGTTTTGATAAATCTTTTTTTACACTCTACCTCAAATCTGAAGTTTTTGTTTTTATAAATACTACTCAATTTCATGTTTTTACCATCTACTTCTTAGACTATAACTATTTAGCTTCTTCATTTTACTGTCAGTACTGAGGAAGTGTGATAATAGAATCTCTCACATTATTTTCAGCTTTTTCTATCTCTGGTTAAGAATTTTCAGCAGCAAAATTTTTTTTAATATGAAATGCCAATTTCATACCCTAGCATTCAAAGACCTCCATGAAGAACCTTCTACTCCAAACATTCCAATTTTAATCCATTTCAAAATATAGCCTTTCCACATTATTCATATTTACTTTTATATATATGTATATGTATCTATATATATTTCACAAACATGTATATATCTTCCAGATAGATATTTGATATTGTTCATTTGGGATTCTCACCTCTTTACCAAGACACATATATGCAAGAAGTATATTGTTACTTTGTGCTTTTGCAATACTCAAATATCAGGCACACAAGTCTACTAAACTACAAACTTCTTGATAGTGGCATTTCTCATTTTGTAGCAATTCAGTTCAAAGATTTAGCCCCCAATATTCAAAGTACATTATTGCACTGGGTTCTACAGAACATACAGAAATAAGTAAAAAGTAAGTATAGCACTCAGGGGACCAGAGATTTAACTCAGTGGCTCAAGCGCTTGCCTAGTAAACACAAGGTCATGAGTTCAATCCCTGGTACCAAAAAATAAAAATAAAAAAGTATAGCACTCAGAGCCTACTCACAATATAATGAACACCCTTACATGTATGTTTTAATGAAAAGTGAAATTGTAGTACAATCCTAGATTAAAAAGTTATGTTGTATAGTAATCAGTAGTACAACATGAAGAATGAGAGCAATTAATAATTTCTAAAGTGTTCTTAGTAAGCCATCAAATATAAAAAATATTTGGTATAATTACTTAAAACAGATTCTGAGGCCCCAATAAGACCAACTGGGGATGCGAAACCCATGAAATCTGTATTTTTTAATAAGATGCTCAAGTGATTTTGAATCAACTTGAAATCACTTCCTTAAACTCTGGAATCAGAGTAACATGCATTTAAAGATGATCTATTTTGAAACCTATGAAAAACTAAGGCATTTTAAAGAGTGTTTCTTCAACTAATAAACTAAAATAATAACACCTGCCACACAGGGTAAATTAAACAAGAAAGCACATGGAGCACTTAGCCTACTACCTAGCATATGGTGCGTCGAACATTAATCTCAATAATTTCAAGTATCAACCATGATATATTAATTAAAAAAGGAATTTATTGTGAGGAAAGGGCTCCTCCAGGAGGTGGAAATTGAGCGGGACTGAAGAACAGCAATCTTCTAACAACTGCAAAAGCTTATGCACAGAAAAGGTGCTAAAGCCACTTTTTAAATGGTTGGGTTATCCTAATACCTTGTAGACTACTCAAAGCAGTTCATTAAAAGAAGCCAATCACATAGAACACTGGTTGTATGACCCTAATTTTATGAACATTCAGGATAAGCAAACTTATAGAGAAGTGGAGTAGATTAATGGTGTGGGTGACAGTAAGGGAAGTTGGGAGATAACAACCATTGGGCATTAAGGTTTCTTTCTACAATAATAAAATTGTACTAAAATTGACCATTTGCACAACCTTGTTAATATACTAAGAATTACTGACCCATATAATTCAAGTAACCAAATCTTATGATACGTGAATTATGCATCTCAATAAATGTATTACCAATATCTTTTCACTAGAAAATCTCTTCTTTCCTGTTGGTCCTTATTCTTTCACATGGGCAGAGTCTGAGCACAGGCTCTTCACTTGCGTGGGATGGAATTCCTATAGCATGGCTCAAGGGAGAGAAAAGAATCCAGCCTGAGATGGACCACAGCTATTGTCTTTATGTCCTGGAAGTCTTTCTTACTTTTTATGGGCACTAGTAGTTAATATGCATCCATTCTGAACAAAGTATCTGGAAATAGTAAAATATATTGGCTGGAAAAGAAAAAATATTCACCCTAACACAAGTAATATGATAAAATTCTTTAAAGTGTTTATGTCATTTAAAAGTGACCAATGAGCCAGTAAACTCTGTAGTGGTGCACGCCTTTAATCCCAGCACTCAGGAGGCTGAGGTAGGCAGAGCATTGTGAGTTCAAGGCCAGTTTGGGCTACAATGCGAGCACAAGGCTGACCTGAGCTACATAGTGCGACCCTGCCTCAAAAAACTAGGTTCAGGAGTTTGGCTCAGTGGCTTAAGCGCCTGTCTGGCAGGCGTGAGCTTGTGAGTTCAATCCCAGGTGCCACTAAATAAATAAATGAATAAATAAATAAAAGTGACCAGTGGATCTAGACCCTAAGCAATATAACAAGAAATTTTGAGCTTGGGTAAGTAAGTACCAGAATAAAAGGTAACACTTAGCTTAAAGAATTTTTCTGTAATTTTTAGTGCTTAAGCTGCTCTAATGCATTAGCTATAAGCTGTCAACAATTTGGAAAGTGACAGAGAGACTAATAGCAAAATGTGAAAGTTGTGAATTAAGCCATTTTCACTTTTTCATATCTTAACTGTGTGGTTCTACTGTCTACTCACATATGTGAAGTTCTTGGCTCCTCCTATAGACACAGTCAATTAAATCTTATCTCCAAAGCCTATAGTTTATTCCTTTTTTATGATTTTCTTCCTAAAATGATATAAACTGTTTTGATTCCAGTGGTAACTGTTAATACAAACAGGCATACTCAGAAACATACTCAGATGTTTACATGTTCTCAATACCAAATAAGAGAGAAACTACAGAAAACTTTGAGTTGTTATTATAGAGTGCAACTTGTGAAACAGTCCCAAAAGACAGAGCATTGAGAAGAACATTTTCTTGTCCACTGCCTTAAAAGTACAAATGTACACTACTTTCTTGGGCAGCTGGGCAGCGGCCAGCATCTGGCCAGATGGAAACAAATTAGGAAAGAATGTGATTGGAGAACTTGAAACCAGGAGGGCTGGGAGGAAGTATGTGGATGTGTGGATGAAATATTTGGAAAAGGGCCATATCTGAAGAATGTATGTACCCCATGTGAATTCTAACCCTAATACACCCCACCCCACATAGGAAAGGATGGAGTAATTTAGATGTACAAGCTGCATGTGAACGTTGACTCATTCTTCCTCCTTGGTTGACCTAGGACTCCAGGATTTTAAACAGAGTTGTCATGGTGACAAGAAAGGCACTCAGTTAGCTCCCGCTACTACCAAATGTCAGTTTGCCAGCAACAGTGGCCAAACACGCAGCTGAAGGAAACTAGCCAGCTACCTGTGGCTATTTAGTTAAATTGTAGCCTCTTCAGTGCCAGGGAAGTAGTCCAAAAAAATGTTTCCTCCCATCAAAGGACCAACTTCACATCTCAAATTAGGGATTAAGGCTGAAAGCATTAACCCTTATGGAACAGTCAGGTGCCTTTTTAGAAACTTCACTGCACTATCGGTTTGCAGACAAGACTCTGGGAGACTGAGATGCAGGCTTACTGGATATGGTTTTCTCTGAATCAATATATGGTTCAGTGTCTCCAGAAATGCACAGATCTAAGTAAGAAGGAGAGACAAGGCCCCATAATTCAACCTAATAACCTGCTTGATAAACTGTTTGCTTTGAAACTCAAGCATTTTCTTTTCTACAAATGCAGTATCAGTACCCAAGGAAGATATATGTGCACTAATATCCACAAAAATGCTGTATGCCTCCTGATAATTTTGGCTTCATCTGATCTGTAGAACAGGGATGAAAAATCATAAATATGCCATTGGTTGACCACATTAACTGTCAAAGATGAATGGGATTTCTGCTACACAGTGGTTAGAAT
>RJWM01027403.1:0-26864 GCA_004363535.1 Dasyprocta punctata
AGCACATTTCAAAAGTAATTGTGACACATACAGAGAACAATGGTCTCTGTTGTCTAAATTCTTTTCTTTTCAAATTATTGTTATTTCCTACACTGCTTTTTATTTTTCTTTTAATCTATTATCTTCTTTGGAGTATACTTTATTATGGAGAATTTATAGAAATACCTAAGATAAATATAGGTTACTTTCTGACTCTATACCAGTGTCTTTTTAAATAGATATATCAATAAAGCAAAATGCAAAATATTACACTATATATTTCTATATAATGTATTCAACTGACTTTGTGCTTTAAAGGCTAAGTTAAAAAAATTGAAGTATCAGTGGAAAAGTATTTATATCTAATATTAGAAGTGTATTAATAGTTATACTATTATAATTCAAAAATACATAATCTCTTCAATAAAATAAAAATATATTTGATGATATTTAACATTAATTATTAATAAAACAGTCAAAAAGAATGACAGATACTTTATGAATAGATCTGATGTAGGAGAAACATTATAAACTCTTAACACAATGAATAAAAAGAATACTAATATACATTATTTTGATAATATCTGAGGTAACTAGATTATAAAAAGGAATGGGATAAAACAATAGGAAATATTCAGCTAACATAATGTTTAAAAAATCTATTAAAACAATAAACACTACAAGAAACTGATAATTCAAAAATAGAAATCAATTTTCAAAAATTATACAAAAATCAATAAATTTCATATATAAAAGTGGGATGGAAAGAACATCAATTCAATGAAGATTTTAAGATATTTTGTGTTAAACAACACAGATCTGCATAATACTCACATTAAACAAAATTGAAAACTCTAAAAAGATACTTAGAAGTATTTAAAAAATTGTTTTCACTTAGAATAATTTGTTCTTACAAAAATATTAATTATCTTTACTGCAAACCTTTCAAAGGGGTAACAATTGTGGGAGACAACTTAAGCGGGTCCCCTTAAATACAAAACAATTGCTACAACTTAGATTATATCAAGACATTTCCTTATGTTGATATATACAGAGGTAATTATGGTATTTTCTTCTCTCTTCAATTGACCCTAAGCACTGCAAATAAGGCTAGCAGAGGTACTGGTATGTAATCTCTCAAGCCATCTGACAGTGTTCTGTTTCCTCCCATAGTGATCTCTGTAAAATATATAGGCACGGCGGAATGGCAGAGCCAGTGAGCTCCCGGAATGTCAACTGGGTATGAGCCTTGAGAAAGAGGCTATGAGTCCCCAGGGCATAAAAGTTTACATATCAGAAGCAGGTACTGGTATGTAGTCTTTAAAGCCATTAGACAGTATCTTGTTTCCTCCCATAGTGACCTTTGTAAAATACATAACACACAGCGGGATGGCAGAGCCAGTGAGCTCCAGGAATGTCAACTGGGGATGAGACTCGAGAAAGAGACTGTGAGTTCTCAGGGCAGAAAGTTTGCATATCAGAAACTGAAACAGCAGCCTCCTAAAATAATTCAGTTGCTATCTTGATTGGGTTGTGCAAATTGATCCCCCTGCATATCTTTATCTGCATTTTGCAGAGATACTTTTCTCACTACCTTACTAGCCAGCTCAAATTACTCACATAGTTCCCACCATCCTCACTATCAATCATCCTCAAGCCACCCCCTTGCTTCACTAGTTAATAAATTCTGGGAGAAACCTAGGATCAAGTCGTTTGTCCACATGTCCTCATGAGGATTGGACTTAGGACCCCTTGGTTGCCCTTAATCTTGAATATGTCTTAGTGTCTTTACTCTCGCTGTGGGTTGCATTGGAGGTGGTAGATTGGAATTGACTTGCTGGGATTCCAATAGCGTCTCAGTGAAATTATAAATATAACTTGTTGGATTGTGAGGAAGACTAGAGAAAGAATGTCAGTACTTGGATTACTGTACTCAATATTTGGGGCTACAGTAACAATCGTATGGCAACTTTATAAGCTCATCCTAAGTTTATGAAAAGGAAATTGCAAAAATCATTAAGTATCTTTTTATTTTTTAAATTAAGTTTTTTGGTACAATTTAGATATACATAAGAATCACATTCATCAGAGGGAATTTGTACCTGTACATGATAGATATATCTTGAGTCTTCTTTTTTTCCTATTACTCTCCCCTCCTCTCCCTTCATCCCCCTTTCCTCTCCTTATTTGCAAAGCTTTCTTCTAATTTAACCTTTTTTCTCATTTTTTGTCTTTTGCTTTCCTTCTTTTATCAGTCCATACTCCTTACTGAGCCATAAGAAAGGTTAAGTTTGAGAAATTTCTTGGTAAATAGATGCACCTTGAGATCACAGTCTTAAGTGAAACAAATAGACACACATGTGTAAGTATTGCTTTGTCTCTCTGGTATGAGAAACTGAAGTATAAATAAGGATCAAAATATATAATAAAAATTGTGAAATAGAAATTGCTCATAAAGTATACTTTTTAAAAAAGAGAAATTGTTTTGAGTAAGAGATGTATGTGCCAAATAATTAGAAACAGTTTAGGCAAACTAATCAAAATATTTTTATGATACAATATCAATAAATAGATCAATAATCAAATAGCATCAAGGGCATCAGAAATAGGCCCATTTATGTAAATGATTATAATATACAAAATAATACTTAGTTAAATCAGTGTCCAACATGTCAATATCCAAGGCATCTGGTGGTCATGTGAATTTCGGAGAGCTTAGGTGGCACTGTCCCTATGGTCTTATCAGTTTTAGCCTACAGTCTACAATTTTCCTACACAGATATTTCACAGTATTAGTATAACTGACTTTCCAAGGCCTCCATTGTACCTTGGTTTTATTTCCACAGTAATGCACGATGCCATCTCAGGGTCTACTTGTCTGGCTTTTTAGGGCTTCCTTTGAAATTTGGGTGGAAGCCTCCCTAATCTCATAGCACTTATATTCTGCATGTTGGAAAACCAGCATCACGATGAAGATACCAAGATATGGTGTTAGTTCTGAGGTCACCTCAAACCATGGCTACAGCAGCATCTATGTGCCTGGATGCCAGAGCAGGGTGAAGGGGAAATCAGCAAACCAATACCCTAGGAAACCCTTTGAAGCAATTGGCAAAGGAATCTCTTCTCAAATAAAAGGCTTACATTTTTGAACGCCTGAGCCTATGATGGATGTTGCCTTGCTGATTTCTGAGATGCTCTGTAGGCATTTTTCTTCCTACTCCCATAGGAAGTATTTGGTTTGTTTTCAACAGTGCTAATATCATTAGCAGCCACAAATCCTTTGGTTCTAATTTTATATACGGTTCTTTAATTTAAGCTTTTCAATTTTTTACTCTACTTCTCCTTCCAATTTTCACTATAAATTTGGCTAAAAACAACCAACAGTACCCATACCACAATCTACATTTTGGGCTGCCTTCGAAGTTCCTCATCCAGATCAGCTAGTTCATCATCTTAATTTCAGTTTTTTGCAGTCTCAGGATATGGGCAAAGCACAGACAAATTTTTGGTAGTGTACAACTAATATAATTATTAACAAAGTCATCATTCCCATACTGACCCCCTAAACCTGACCTTCACTGTCCTTATTCCTATCAGCATTCTAGCATTGTGAGGTCTGATGAGACTCATTCATCAGTCTGTTAAGAAAGTGTCTGAGGCTTCTGTAACTTTTCTGTCACTGGAATACAATACCTGACACCCATAAGTCAAATAAATAGAAATTTAATTGGTTATGGTCTTGAAAGTTTATGTCCATGATGTGAGGTTACAAGGAAGAAATAGATGGTGGAGGGATATGGTAGAGCAAGGATGTTTAGTTCATGATAGAAAGGAAGCAGAGAAAAGGACGGTTCCAAGGAGGAAGGGATCAGGCAATACATATAATATACAAAGTTACTTTTTCCATGTTCCACCCCGGCACATCCAGAAGTGTGCTTTACTAATCCCCTTGGTAGTTGTTAAACCAGTCAGTTGACACAATCAAGGTTAACCTAAGCAGCAGCTTAACAATTTAAGAGACCCTGTCTTAAAATAAAAAGTAAAAAACTGCGGATTTATTTCAGGACTAAGTTCAATTGCCATAGCTGAACAATAAGTGCACGTGAATATAGAATAACAATTACTAGAAACTAAGAGGAAGGGTGAATAAAGGGGGACTGGATTTAATCAGTATGCATGCTTTGGAATGCCTCACTGAAAAACTCAGTGTACATTAATATGTACTATTAACACATGTTGATGAAAATTTTAAAAAGACAAAAAGAGCACACTTCATTAAAATACAAGTATTTCTTTGGAATCAGTAACATAAATATAAATCTAACATAACTGCAAGGTTTATAATAATATAATGATGGTTTACAAACATTAACTGTTTGAAAAGTCAACTAAAAGAGTAAACTAAAGGGAATAGTTGACATAATTTCTTCTTTATTAGATATATCAAGATCAAAAAGTCAGACGGTAGCAAAAAAGATTTGACAAGGATGTAAGAAGTAATTCAAATTTTGGGAGGCTATAAACTGACATAACCTGTTCATATGAAAATTTTAAGAAATTTAGCAAGCAAAAAAATGCATCTACACTTCACCGCAGAAATTCTAAATGCAGACCATGTTTCATTAATATATCTACACAAAAGTATAAGATGCACATGCCTATATACATATATTTATTACATATACTGTATATATTATGTGTATAATGTTGCTTTGAATATAGAAGGACAACTCTGGTTACAATTGAAATCATCATTGCAAGACTTGTGACATGCATTACAATGAATTTGTATTCTGAAACTGTATGCTTGAAGGAGTGCCTGAACACCTTAGTGAAAAACAATCTTCAAAATATATCAAATTAAAAGGGTATAGAGCTGAGGATATGTAGGCTTTCTTTTGTGTTAAAATGGATTTACCTATCTATCAATTTATATGACTATATTTCCATAAATACATCACAATAAGTATACTCATCCCTCAGTATCCACAGCAGATTGGTTCCAGGAACCCCTACAGTTTCCAAAGTTTGCAGATGCTCAGGTTCTTTATATTAAATGGTGTACTATTTGCACTGCACATATGCACATCCACCCATGTACTTTGAATTAGTTCTAGATTACTTATTATATCTAATACAAGGTAAATATTATTTTAAAAGTTGTCATATATAGTGTTTAAGAAATAATGAAACCAAAAGCAGTTTGTAGATGATCAGTACAGACGCAATTTTTTCAGTCAGTAGTTGTTTTAATCCATGGATCTCGAATCCCATATATGTAACCTGAATGAACATTAATAGTGTATTTGTATATTAAGTCTTTCTGGAAGAGCTGTGGTTTATATCTAGATGTTCCCCCAAAGTCTCACATGTTCATAACTTGGTGTTTGGGGAGGTGATTGGGTTGTGGAAGCGTGACACCCCTCAGTGAGTCAGTTCACTGACGAGTTTATAGATAAATACGATGCTGGAGGTGAACCCTGGTAGGAAGAGCTGAGTTCCTGAAGGTGTGATCTGGAAGGTACATCTGCTCCCCTCCTCTCTTGACCTCTTTCTGCTTTTCACTGCCATGCCATTAGCTGCATTTTGCTTGCTATGTCCCATTGCCATGTTCCCCCACTTTGGAGACAGCTGACTATGGGCTGAAACCTCTAAAATCTGAGACAAAATTAACCTTTACATTGTGAGGTCATTTCTTTGATGCTAACTGACCTTGTGGTTCAGAAGCCCTTGTAATAGCCTTGAGGGAGGAGTTGTAACAGATACAGTGATACTGGTTGAAGAAGTTGGCCTACAATACTGGTTACAATCAGATCAGAATGCTGACAAAAAAGCAGGAGGAAAATTCTAGGTTTAGGTGGTTTCCGCTGACACTTGTACTTCCTGCCATGTGTGTTATTCTGTAAAGGAAAATTTGTCTACATTTTGTTCTTGTTCTGAGACTTTGAGAGAGTGAGATTAAGGGCAAGGGACTAATTAATCTGGTGGAGAAAATTTCAAGGTAGTCAAACATTCAGGGTGGTATGGGTACTGACGGGGGCATTTAGCCAGTTCTACCTTGAAAAGCAAGTGCAAAGAGCTCAGATGAATGATTTTAAAAATTTTGGTTTGGCTATAGAGGAAGTTCTGAAAAAGTTAGAGCCTATAAAAATGGACCAAAGGAGAGACCGATTGCTGTAAAGATTGACATTAATTTTTGGAATTTTTGAAAAAGGACAATCAGAAAAACAGTTGAAGAGTATGTGGGGAACCATCGAGGCCCTACCCTTTGAAAGTTCAAAACTGCAAAAGTAGAAGACTTTGTTTTGAGAGCCTCAGGCCACTATGTTGAAGGGCTACCTAGGAAGGTGATTCCCTGGAATTTACTTTCCTGAGCTCAGCTGTGAGTGTGGGATACTATGCTTGCAACAAGACAGTACCCAAGACAGGAAGATTTCACAAGAAATAATTAAGTCATCGCCTCTGGAGAGGAAGGACGATTCATAAGAGATTAGACTAGCAGGAAAGTGAACTTTTCATTGAATGAATACCTTTGTGCTGCTTTATTTCCCTTCTACCGTGTATCTGCATATTTTTTATTGTGTCTTATTTTAAAATGATAAGGATCAACTGTGCACACATATGGCACAAAGTCTGATAGACTGAATGTGTCTATTATAAAAATTATATGTTGAGTTGAAGTTATTTGGGGTCATACAGTTTTTTAAAGACCACAGGAGACACAAGAAAGTTCTCTCCCTGTCACCAAGAAGCTCATAATCTAGTTAATAAGAAAAGATAAATGTGTAACATTTAAATGTAGTCTAAAAGACAACATCCTATACTTAACTATTAAATTGGTGCCATTTTCAAATACACAGAATAGATTTAAAATAATATAATTTCCAATTTTAGTTTTCTACAACTTCCTTTCCCCCAAAGTATCACTAATATATAACATTTTAAACTATTGAACTTACAATGGCTATAGAATTATTTCAATAAACATACCCATAAAAATGATGACTTTTTAGAGTAAAAGTAACAGCAAAAGTGTTTGCCATTCCTGACTTAAATATTAACTGAAAAATGCAATGAAGAATCACATTCAGATGACTTTAACATAGATTATTTCACCAGAAATATGAATAAATACAAGTGTATAACTTAGATAAAATTTTTAACTTTATATAGGTCCCTCCTCTAATTTTGCAGAGAAGGTTTGAAGCTTAATTGTTTATCCTTTGCTTGTTTATTTTGGTTTCAATTTTTACCAAAATGTAGGTGAGTTGGTGATCTTGGTTTCATAAGTTTAATTTCCAACCAATGACCACTAATTGAGTAAAAGATAATGAATTCAGTAAATAAATTTTAGAAATCTTTTCTACTTGCTCTGTACAAAGATCTTTACCTAGTCAAGTCATTGGACTTCTTTCAGAACAAAAGACTGATCTCAGAGCTGTTGCACTGAGCTATATCCCCAGCCTTTCTGCTTTTTATTTTGATGTAGGGTCTCATCGAATTGCCAGAGAAGTTCTGGAACTTGTGATCTGTTGACTCAGCATTTCAGGGTGCCAAGATGCTTAGCTTGGACATGAAGTCCTAAATGAATATAATCTATATATTTCCTTACTGCAGATTCTTCCTTTATATATGATACTGGATAATTAGGTCAAATTGGCAATTTTAAAACAAATAGAAATTAATAATATTAAATGTGTTATATAATTTATAAAAATGCAATGTGCAAAATATCCAAATTATTAAAATAAAGTTTTGAAAATGTGTAAGAATGACCAAGTTCAATAAAACTAAAATTTCCCCTAAAATAACAAAAAACACCATGCTAATATAATAGTATCTAGTAAAGTCACACACAAATATACTGAAGGCATTCTAAGAGCTATTTTAATTTGTTTGCCTTCAATACACAACTTAGGTTAAACATTGCTACAAAGTCTACAGCTGTACAAAAAATAAGTTTTTTTCTTACTCTGTAGACAACATACCAGTTTCCTGAAATAAATCAATAAAGTCCCTTCCTGAATTTCTCTTTCCTGTTCAAATGTTTTGACCATTTAAAAAAAAAATATATGTAAGCTGCTTCACTTATCTTAATAAAAGACAGCTCATGTTTTAAGATAGCTTCTGCTCTAGGCTTTGACTGGCAGTTAGTATTAAATTATGACCATGAAGAGAAATAAATATTTGACAAAATCTAATGGATTTGCTCAAGGGATATATTTGCAATGCCTTTTAAAATATGGCCTTTGAACTTTAATCTTTCTTTTAATTTTTAAACTACTAACCTTTAACACCACATGAATATTTATTTCTCTAGTAATGTTCAGTTTCAATTCAATTTAGCAAATATTTATTGAGTAGTATGTGCAAGATTACCTACTAAATAGTATAGAAAGATGTAAAAGACCAATTTTTCATCTTGTGGAAAAGTAAGTTAATTAGAGACAAAATTACAATTTTTAACATATAAAAAGGAAGATAAAAGCCATATAATTATCACACAGTGTTGTGAAATTTCAAGGACACAGAACACATGTATGTTTGGTAGGGTGAGAACAAGATTTACTTCTAAAGGTGTCTGAGACATGGAGACTCTTACATATGGACACAAAGCAACAAAATTTCATAGAAACAACTGTTTTTTTGTAGCACTGGGGATAAAATTTAGAATATTTGCACTGAGTTGAATCTCTAGTCCTTCTATTATTTTTTTTTTTGTTTGGTTGGTTTTAAAACAAGGTCTTGTTACATTCCCCACAGTGGATTTTAACTTGGAATCCTCTCATTTTAACTTCTTGTGGTAATGGAATTGTAGACATGAGTCACCAAGCATATATAATCTTAACATTAAAGTATATACCGTCTGCAAAACAAGGAGCATATAAAACAGAAAAGGTGTGAGAAAAAAATTAATAGCATGGTAATTATTCCTAGTATTCAATAAGAATATGTTTGGGCATAGATAGTGGACATCAATCAATCCTTAATTTGGTCTCTGTACCATTACTGAGAGGCTAAACTATAAGATTCTATTTTGTAAATGTATTTTTATTCTATGCTAAAAATTGTTATCTTACTGATATAGTTATATGGACAAATTATCATCAGAACTATATTCACAGAACTATGTACACTGAATTTTGTGGAAGACTTTCAGGGGTAATATTAAATAGTTGCAGTATTAGCCTTATTTTCTGAGTCTAACTGTCATAAAAGTTGGAACTCCTATCTAAAGAAACAAAACAAAAGGAGATGGGACCTTCACCTGGTGATTTTTGTTGTTCCTGAGAAACAATACCTGATACCCACAATTTAAAGGAAAACGCATTTATTTTGGTTCACAGGTATAGCCCCTGGTCAGCTGGCTCTGAGGCAGACTAGCATGGCAGAGGGGCGTGGAGAGAAAAAGAGTGAAGGGCAGGTTGAGGAAGGGAGACACACTCTTACAAGTCATGCTTCCAGTGACCTGCTGCTTTCCACCAGATTCTATCATATAGCAGCCAAGCCATCTGTAACATCCCATAAGCCAATCACCTCTTAAACACGTAAGGCTCTGGAGTTCATTTTAAATCTAAACCATACTAAATCTGAACAGAGAGAAATAATGGACCAGTTTGGGGCCACCTATCTCTTAATCTTTAAGTAATAGAGATTATCAATAAGGGTCAGCACTCTTACTGTATCAAGATAAATTATGTGTTTGTTTAGAGCTTGAGAAGTAAAAGGAAAGCAAAACTATTCATAGAATAACTTGAATTTAATAATTCTGGGAGGAAAACATAGGCCACAAAAATTCCAAGTTAGAGATAATTCAAGGTTAACCCAAAGCAAAAGTATGTCAGTGGGGATAACAAAACAGTAATATTGGAGACAATGGAGAGGCAGCATTAGTGGGGTCAGGACTTGGAAAATAAGCCTAAATACATCATCAATCTGCTTTATATCTGAGTGTTCAGTGGACTGAAGATGATTTTCACAGTCATATGATGAGGGAAAATTCCTGGCTTTCAGTTAGAAGTGGAATATTCAGTAAAGCATTAAACAAAATAGATTTAAAGTATAGAGTACATTCCAGTGATGTAAATTTGAGAGACATTTACCTGTAAGTGATGCATGAAACTTTGGAGACCTTGGAGAAAGATCACAAAGAGTAAAACAAGTAAATTAAGGGGAAATAATCTATGCAACACTTGACAGCTATTATGTGCTTGAAAATATGTTTTAAGTGAGAAAGACAAGTCTAAATATTGGAGAGAAAAAAGTAAATCATACTGTGAGACTACATACGCACAATGAAAGGACACTCAATAGAGTCAAGAACTCCAGTGAAAAAAAAAGAAATATTGTAGATTTAAAAGTAAAAAGTATCATTGATTATGAATACCACATTCTAGTCATTCTTTCTACATTTTATTAGTTGTTAATTTTTATCATCTCTATTTTATAGGTCAGAAAACTGAAATAGAGAGGTTTGGTAAATGAAGTCATGCAGTTAATGAATGGCAAAGTAGAATTCATGGCATAGAAGAGTACAAACTGAAAAGTTATTGCAGGTGACTAGTGATAAAGCAATTTTTATCAATGCTGGAACTTGCTGTTAGAGCTCAAAGATGAGTTGGACAAAAGACAAACAGGTGTTCTACACAAAGTGATTTAAGAAAGGGAAAGAGGAAGATACAAAAGAGTTAATGAAGTCAAAGAATACTTTTCAGATTATTTGATGAGATATATTTATGGAGAATATGAAACTTTACTGTGAAGGAAGAAAGTGAGGACTGAAAAATAAAAAGTGACTAAGGTGTACAGGTGTTAGGAAGTTGCAGGATCATTGTTTAGACAAGAGTCTTTGCAAATGAAAGGAAGGACAGAATTGAAGGGATAGAAGATAAAGCACAGGGCAACAGTGTTAAAACAATTCTTGGGAAGAATCTAAAGAAACATATAAGATTATTAAGAAGAAATACGCAAAGTATTTTCATAGCTTTATGGCACAGAGACAATAGTAAGCTCACCACATTGTGCCTCAAATAATAGAGGCATTCTACAGGCTTGATCGCAGAAAAAAGGTGAGGACTAATGCTACTATGGCTTGTAGTTAGGTGGGGGTTTTTTGTTTTGTTTTGTTTTATGGGTTTTTTTTGTTTTGTTTTTTAAGCTGATTTCATCTAGGGTGTATGATACCAAGATTAAAGGCGTGTGATATTAAATTTATCCACTAAGTGAAATTAGTATAGCTCTGAGTGTGGCAGAATGGATTTACTGAAGACAGAAGCCCTACCTTGGCAGTGGTGGGCACCTGCTAAAAGGCTTGCATCCTAAATGGGATAAAAGGGAAAGGCAAGCATGCTGCTTGCTGCTTCCTGTCTGCCAGGTGATGGACTGTTTCTCCTCTCTGATGGCTCTCTTTTGGGCCGCACTGCCTTGGAGCCAGCCAACTATGGACTGAAACTATAGTGTTTGTAGAAAACTCTAAGTGGAAATAAACCATTCCTCCTTTAACTAACGGGTATCAGGTACTTTGTCCCAATAATGAGAAAAATAACTGAGACAGATATTGCTTTTAAAAATCCTTCATATATAACCCAAGCTTCAATTCTAAAGTAAAGCTCTATTCCTGTTATATGACATATTTGGTATTTTATATTAAATTCAGAATTTCATTTTGTTGCATTTACTGATACAATAGTGGGGATGGAAAACAAAATAATCGCAGCATAGACACTGCCATTCATAGAAACCTACAGTGGATTTCCACCACACAGCAGGTCAGAGCACATATGCCTTAAGTGTGCACATTTTCTCATTTATTTTAGGAACATTTTGGATATTTATCACTGAGAATGTCAATGTTCTTATTTTAATTTTTTTTGGAATTATATTTTATTTTCATTGAATCATGAATAGTTCATTTGGTAATGACTGCATGTTAGAATTATGGGTTGTGTACTTACCTTGGAAGAGCTCTGCCACATTTTTGTGTTTACTCATCCCTATCTATAAGTGATACTGCTTCCACTTTAGTCCACCCTGTTAGTTCTAGCATGCTTGATTTAGAAATATATTTCATGCATGCTTTTTAAAAAGAATTTTATCCCAAGACAATATTGAATTTTTTAAAACTCACATTCACTCCAGAAAGAATGGCTATAATAGGAAATCAACTAGTAACCAGACAGAGATTTGCTTGGCTGAATGGTGACATCCATGTCCTTTCTTCTCTTTTTCTTTTTTTCACATTTTTTGACATATGCATAGTGACCACAGTCTTCCCGGGGAATTTGTACCTGTGTATGATATGTCTTGATCCGTTTTTTTTCCTCAGTAGCTTTCCCATCCTTCAACTCCTCTTCCCCTCCTTATCTACAAATGCTTTGATTCCATTTCTTCCTTCTATTCTCTTTTCTTTTCCCTTTCATCTTTTGCTCCTCCTCCTTCCCTTGATACTCTCCCCATTTGAACATTTTCTTCTCATTTCCCAATTTCTGTTATACATTTTTGTCCTTATTTACACTTTTGGTTTCTCACACCAGAAAAACCGTGTGATATTTATTTATTTATTTATTGGTACCAGAGATCGAACTCACAACCTTGTGCTGTCCAGGCAGGTGCTTAGGTCATTGAGCTAAATCCCCAGCCCTATTTTTTCAGACAGGGTCTCACTATGTAGTTCAGGCTGGCCTTGAACTCACTTTGTAGCCCAAGCTGGTCTGGAACTCACAAGGATCCTCCTGCCTCAGCCTCTTGATGTGATTAACGGTGTGCACCACCATGCCTGACTTACCATGTGATATTTAAACATTGTGTACCTGCTTTATTTCACTTAAAAGTATGGTCTCAAGGTGTATCCATTTACCTCAAGTTTATCCTTGTTTATGGCAGAGTAGTACTCTGTTATTTAAAAATACTTAATCTTCTTTATCCAGTCATTCATTTATGGGCATTTGGGGTGTTCCCAAGATTTAACTGTTGTAAATTGTGCTGCTATAAACATAGATGTGTCTATATATCTGTGGTATTATGAGTTTAATACTTTCAGTAAGATACCCAGAAGGGGAATAGTAGGGTCAAATGGAATGTCTAGTTTCATTTATTTATTTACTTATTTATTGGAAGATTCACACTGATTTTCTAAGTGGCTACATTAGTATATGCTTCCACTAAGAGTAGAGAAGTATTCTTTTATACCTATAACCCTTCTACCCGTTGTTACTAGTTGATTTCCTGTTATGGCATTCTTTCTAGAGTGAAATAGAATCTCAGCATTTTTTAAATATGCATTTCTCAAATGACCAGTGGTGTTTAACCTTTTTTCATATATTTATGTGCCATTTGTACTTCTGAGAAGTGCATATGTACTTTAGATGCCCATTTTTTGATTGGCTCTTTAAATTTGGGGGTCTAATTCTTTGGAGGGTTTTTGTTTTGTTTTGTTTTGTTTTTGGCACTGGGGATCAAACTCACAACCTTGCACCTGCCAGGCAGGCACTGAAGCCACTGAGCCAAAGTCCTGGCTGAGTTCTTTATATATTCTAGATGTAGAATACCCCAAAAACTCCATCAAAAAACTTCTAGATTTAGTAACCAAACTCAGCACTAGAGCTGAATATGAAGTCAACAATCAAACATCAATAGCATTCTGTACACAAATAATAAATTCACTGAGAGAAAAATCAAGGAAATCACAACTTTCACAATAGCATTGAAATAAATAAAATACTTGTGAATCAATCTTCCAAGGAAGTAAAAGACCTTGACATTAAAACCACAATACTCTGAAAAGAAATCAAAGAGGATGTCAGAAAATGAAAATATCCCTCATTCTTGGTTAGGAAGAAGCAATACAATGAAAATGGCCACACTTCCAAAATTACTCTACAGACTTATTTCAATCCCAATCAAAATATCAAAACATACCTCACAGGGTTAGAGAAAACAATCCTAAAGTTTCCTAACAAAAGCAATTCTGGTCAACAAATGCAAGGCAGGGGCATCACAATCCCTGACTAGAAAATATATATTACAAAGCTACCATGATAAAGTCAATGTGGTACTGGTATAATAACAGACCTGAGGATCAATGGAACAGATTAGAAGATACAGAAACAACCACTCAACCACCTTATCTTTGACAAAAGAACTGAACAGCTTCACTAGAAGAAAGATAGTCTCTTTAATATATGGTTCTTGAAAGATTGTCTTTTGCATTCTGAAGATTAAAACTAGACCCATGTCTCCCATCATGCACTAAACTAAAATTGAAATGGACCAAAAACCTAAATATTAAAACAGAAATCCTAAATCTATTGCAAGAGAGAATAGGTACAACACTAGAAGATATAGATATAGGAAAAACTTTATTAACAAAGCCCCGATCTCAAAAGAAATAATACAAAGAATCAACAAATGGGATCTCAATAAAGAGTTTTTGCACAGCAAAAAGAAACCTCTCTTCTCTTTAGATACACACCTCAGTTAAGTAGTTTCCCTGCATACCTTAAGAGATGGGTGGAGGCATGGAAATTCAGTGAAGAAAGCTTCTGTATGGTTTAAAAACCAACAGTGATAATAAATCCAATATTGATTATTCATGAATATAAATTCACTTCTCAAAAGTAAGTGAATTTTGATTCTAGCTTTTGATTTCTGGTGGTGTTTATCTTCATTCTCAAGATTAATGTGCAACTACTTAATTTTTTATTAACTCTAAAATATAAGCACAAGTAAGGTCCCAGCACCAGAATCCAAGAGTGTAACCTTGCCAGCTGCACAGAGAATCTGAGCTCTGCCCAGTCCAGTGTCACAGGAAAATCCATTAGGGGAACACCCAGTCAGCCTCACAGGACTCAGAAGTATGGAGCCAGCCCAGCCCAGAGCCCAGATCCACTCATCAGGGAGCAGCCAGCATAACCGAAGGGTCTTGGCAAATTTGAGTTCCACTCATGAGAGCACAAGGCCCGGGCTCCATAGTTCAGGGGTGCAGCCATGTTGCAGGTCCTGGAGGTTCCAAACTCAGCCCAGCCAGGAGCAACATCCCAGCACCATATGGTGGGGGTATGCTCTAGCTTACCCTGTATTCCAGAGACTCTGAATTCCTTGCAGCCATATGCAAGGTCCCAGAGGTGCCACACTCCAGGATGCACTCTGTCTAGTTGCCTGGGTCCTGGAGGCTCTCAACTCCACCCAGCCAGGTGTAAGTCCCTGGTGTCACACCTCAGGGTTGCATCTCTGCTAGCCACCTTGGTTGTAGAGATTCTGAATTCCACCCAGCCAGATTCTAGGTCCCTGCGACATGCTCTGGGGTTGGCCCACTGCTAGCTGCAGGGAGGATACAAGCTCTACTCAACCCAGTGTCCCAGAACAACCTAACAAAATACATCAGGGAAACACACAGCCAGCCTCACAGGCCATAGAGCACAAGACTCTGGTGCCATAGTTTGGGGGTGCACCCTGGCTAGCCATGGTGATTTTGGAGGAGTAAAGCTATACCCAGTGTAGTGCTCCTAGGTAATTAATTGGGAGGCTGCCTGGCCAGCCACACAAGTCCCAGAGGAAATGACAAAACAAAACAGCAAGATGCAGTCTCAGTCTTCCAGCCCAATGAGAACAAACCCTAGAGACACTGAAATGAAAAACACTGGAAGTCACACAACTGAAATTTTTGAAATGATAGCAACTGAAGTAAAGAAAAAAATGATCAAGCTATAGAGAAAATCAGATCAGAAATAATCTCTCAAGTATAAAATAAAATGACTAACATTATGAAGGAAATGCTGTGTATCTGAATAAGATCAAGATAAAAAATAGAAGAACATAAGATTCAAAGGGATATCCAGGAAATTAAAAGCTCCAATGAAATTTGGCAAAACCACTCGAACAATGCTGAAGATAAAGTCTCAGATCTTGAAGACAGCATGGAAGCTTACAATAATGAAAGAAAAGATCCCTTAAAAATAACAAGGAACCAGGAAACAACAATTCAACAGCTGCAAGATGATGCAAAGAGAAACAATATAAGATTGATAGGTGTGAACGAAAAAGCAGGAGTCAATACAAATGACCTGTAAACATTATTTGCAGAAATAATAGCAGAAATTTTTCCAAACATGGGAACACAATCTGATATTCACATAAGTGAGGCATACAGAAACTCAATTAACTATAACCAAAATAAAACTTCACCCAGGTATATAATAATTAGGATATCAGAAATTCAATATAAGAACAGAATGCTAAAAGTTGTAAGAGAAAAGAAACTGATCACCTATGAAGGAAAGCTTATCAGAATTAAGGCAGACTTCACACCACAAACATTCAAGTCAAGAAGAAGTTGCAGTGAAGTATTTTGAATCCTGAAAGAAAACAACTTTCAACCCAGATTGATGTATCCTGCAAATCTATCTTTAAAACTTGATAGAGAAACAAGATACTTCCATGACAAAGAACAACTGAAGAAATTAATTGCCAGTAAACTAACACTGCAGAGTATTGAAAGACACTCTAGAACAGACAAACATAACTAGAACCCTAAGAATAACAACAAAAGGAAACCATTAAGTAGGGCAAACAATTAAACAGAAACAGTTGAAAACCAACAATAGAAAGATAACATGACAGTGATAAGTCAGTAGATACCAGTTATATCAATCAATGCAAATGGTCTCAACTCACCAATAAAAAGAAACAGACTGGAAGAATGGGTTAATAAACAAAATCCAACAATATGCTGTGTACAAAAAACACATTTAACACAAAAATAAATTCACAGACTAAAGATCAAAGGATGGAAAACAATACTCCATGTAACAGGAACCCAGGAAAAAAAACCAGAGTAGCTGTTTTGTTTACAATGTGAACTTCAAACCAAGAACGTTCAAAGGCGATAAAGAAGGTCACTACATACATGTTAGGGGAAAATTTGAAGAGGAAGAGATTACGATCATAAATATCTATGCACCAAATATGGGAGCACCCAACTATGCAAGACAAATCTTAATAGACATGAAAAACCAAATAAACTATAATACGGTTATTATGGAGGACCTTAACACCCCACTATCACAAAGAGACAGATCAACCAAACAAAAAATCAGCAAAGAAATAACAGAATGGAATCAAACTTGTGAACAAATGGACCTAGTAGATGTGTACCAAGTGTTCCACCCAGCAACATCAGAATACACATTCTGCTTAGCTGCACATGGGTCATTCTCTAAAATAGATCATATACTAGCCCACAGAACTTGCCTAAGTAAATGGAAAGGAATTGAAATAATTCCATACATATTATATGACCATAGAGCAATAAAACTGGAAATTAATGACAAAAAACCCCATAAGAACAAATAAACACATGGAAATTAAACAACACTCTCCTAAACAATCAATGGGTCACAGAAGAAATTAAAGAAGAAATTAAACAATACCTACAATCAAATGAAAATGCAAACGCAAATTACCAGAACTTGTGGAATACAATGAAAGCAGTCCTCAGAGGTAAATTTATAGCACTAGACTCCCACATCAGAAAAATGGAAAGAACACACATGCACAACCTAATGCTGTACCTCAAACTTCTAGAAAAAGAAGACTGAGTCAAGCCAAAAGCCCAGGAGAGAAGAAATTATAAAGACCTAAGATGAAATTAATGTAACTGAATCTAAGAAATCAATACAAAGAATTAATGAATTGAAGAGTTGGTTCTTTAAAAGAATAAATAAAATGACAAACCCCTAGCCAACCTTATCAAAAAGAGGAAAGAAAAAGCTCAAATCCATACAATAAGAAGTGAAAAGTGTGAAATTACTACAGACCTTGTGGAAATACAGAAGATCATCAATAACAACTTCGAAAACCTTTACTCCCATAGGTTCTATAACACAGAAGAAACGGACAGATTCCTAGAAACATATGAATTACCAAAGCGGAGTCAGGAAGATGTAAAGTTGCTGAATAATGCAATTTCAGTTAATGAAATTGAACATGTAATTAAAACCTTACCAACAAAGAAAAGCCCAGGTCCTGAAGGATTCATTGCTATATTCTACAAGAAACTTAGGGAAGGCATAATGCCAACATGTCTCAAACTCTTCAATGGAATTGAAAGGGAAGCAAGTCTCCCTAACTCATTCCTGGAAGCAAGTATTACCCTAATACCAAAACCAGAGAAAGACCCAACCAAAAAAGAAAATTACAGGTCGATCTCCCTAATGAACATAGATGCAAAAATCCTCAATAAAATACTGGCAAATAGAATGCAACAAGTCATCAGGAAGATTATACACCATGATCAAGTGGGATTCATCCCAGGAATGCAGGGATAGTTCAACATATGCAAATCAATAAATGTAATACACCATATCAACAGAGCCAAGGATAAGAATCACATGATCATTTCAATAGATGTAGAAAAAGTTTTCGACAAAATCTGACACTCATTCATCATAAAAACCCTACAGAAATTCAGAATAGATGGTCTCTACCTCAACCTGATAAAAGCCATATATCATAAACCAACACCCAACATCTTACTAAATGGACAAAAACTTAACTTTCAACCTAAAATCAAGAATAGACGGGGATGTTCATTATCATCACTCCTATTCAGTATAGTTCTGGAAACATTAGCCAGAGCAATTGGACAAGAGAGAGAAAGAAATGGAATAAAGATAGGAAAGGAAGAAGTTAAACTATCTACATAGAAGAACCCAAAAAAATTCATTGAAAGACTTCTACATTTAATAACCAGTTTCAGTAATATTGCTGGATACAAGCTCAACACTCAAAAATTAATAGCATTTTTTGTACACAAATGACAAACTCACTGAGAGAGAAATTAGGGCAACCACACCCTTCACTATAGCATCCAAAAAAATGAAATACTTAGTAATTAACCTAATAAAGGAAGTATAAATTCTATACAGTGAAAATTACATTACTCTGAAAAAGGAAATCAAAGAGGATTTCAGAAAATGGAAATATATTCTCTACTTATGGATAAGAAGAACAGACATTGTGAAAATGACCATTCTCCAAAAATTGTTATACCAATTTAATACAATTCCAATTGAAATACCACTTGTGTACCTCACAGAGCTAGAGAAATCATCTCTAAAATTCATCTGGTACCAGAAGAGACTGAGAATCGCAAAGCCAATTCTGGACAACAAAGGTAAGGAAAGAGGCATCACAATCTATGACTTGAAATTGTGTTACAAAGCTACTGTGATAAAATCAACATGGTACTGGAATAAAAACAGACCTAAACGTAAATGGAATAGATTAGAAGATACAGCCACAATTACAAACACACTCAGCCACCTCACCATCTTTGACAAAGGGGCTAAACATGTACACTGGAAGAAAGATAGCCTGTTTAATATGCAGTGCTGGAAAAACTGGCTTTCCATATGCCATAAACTAAAACTAGAACCATGTCTATCACCATGCACTAAACCAAAGTCAAAATGGATCAAAGATCTGAATATTAAAACAGAGACACTAAATCTGCTGGAAGACAAAGTAGGCAAAAATCTTGTTGGCATGGGAGTAGGCAGAGAATTCATAAACAAAATTCAAACTGCACGGGAAATACTTCCCAGTATCAACAACTGAGATCTCTTCTTATTAAAATGTTTTTACATGTCAGAGGAAATCTCCAACAGAGTTAAAAGAAAACCCACGACTTGGGAAAATATTTTAGGCAACTGTCCCTCAGATAAAGGACTTCTATCTAAAACATACAAAGAATTTAAAAAAATCAGACTACTAAACTTCAAGGACCCAATCCAAAAATGGGCATTTGAGATGAATACAGACTTCTCAGAGGAAGAAATACAAATGGCAAATAAATATATGAAAAAATGTTCAACATTAATGGTCATTTGGGAAATGCAAATTAAAACAACACGGAGGTTTCATCTCGCCCCACGAAGAATGACCAAGATCAAGAAATCAACCAATAACAAATGTTGGGGGGGCTGTGGGGAAAAGGAACTCTTCTCCACTGTTGGTGGGAGTGTAGGCTGGTGCACCCATTGTGGGAATCAGTGTGGAGATTCCTCAAGAAACTGGGATTAGAGATTCCATTTGACTGAGCTATTCTGCTTCTGGGCATTTTCCCAGAACTGAAAACGTCATACCACAGTGATATACGTGCAGCCAAGTTTATAACAACACAATTTGTAATAGACAAATCCTGGAAACAACACAAGTGCCCATCAATCAAGGAATGGATAAAAAAGATGTGGCATTTTTATACAATGGTGTACTACTCAGCTATCAAGAAGAATTGCATTGGGACTTTTAAAAGTAAATGGACATGGCTTGAGACCGTACTCATAAGTGAAATAAATCAAACTCACATGTGTAAATACCCTATTGTTTCCCTAGTGTAAGAAACTGAAAAATTATATACAATCCAAAATGTACAATAAATACTGTGTAAGGGTAAGAAACTGCTCAAAGAGGAAAAGCAGTTGTGATAGGGGAAAGGAGAAAAGAAGGAAGAGAAAAGGAAAAAGACATAAATTTGTATATATGCATACATAAGATA
Source organism: Dasyprocta punctata (assembly GCA_004363535.1). NCBI lineage: Eukaryota > Metazoa > Chordata > Mammalia > Rodentia > Dasyproctidae > Dasyprocta > Dasyprocta punctata. The sequence continues at coordinate 20,534 of RJWM01027403.1, forward strand.
GCTAAAATGATTATACTACTAAATGTGTTAGTTATTGGAAAGAACAGTTAATACTCATGATTAGATCAATTTTACATGTCTATATCTGTTAGTCTAAACAACCCTTTTGAAGGTAACGTTATGCAATATTACAACCATTGTCAAATTCCTATCATCTTTCTTTGTAAACCTATAATGTTATTGTATTGGAGTTGTTGTTGCTGTTTGTTTGTCTCTTTTGCTTGTTTTTCCTTTCTGTGACTTTTTTCTCTTAAAAAAATATAAGCACAAATCCATTTCCTGTTTTCATATCTAACCCAGTCAAGTAAACAAATCTAGCCAAGCTCAGCATTTGATAAGTGGTTTAGTTCTCTTCATTAGAAAAATGCTTTACTTCTGAATAAGTCAGTATGTCCTTTATTTTCTCTTCTATTAACTTGCATGTGATCATCTTTCCATGCATGAGGAGAGGGATCAAAATATGAATTTAAAACCTCAGCTCCATATAAATACCTCTCCTATTACTTAATGACTTCAGGATAGTTCATTATGTAACCAAATTATAATTATTAAGTTATTTAGCTACTGATAGTGAATTTTTTCTATTTTTTGCTATAAAAATAAAAAATACATATTGCATATTTTGAGCATGTATAATTTTATACATTCCTATTGTTTACATGAGTTTCTCAAAGGTTCAAACTTAGATTCTTTCAAGACCTAGAGGAGCTATCTTCCCCATAACCTTGGCATCTCTTTGGAATATTACTTGTTTTGTATTGCAATCTGATAATGAATTTCTGAGTTTCTTTTCCATGAGTAGTTGAATTTAAACTATCTCCCCTTGGTCAAAGGTAGGTACTTCGGAAATAGAAGCTCTTATGTGTTAATGGTTATATGGTATTTTAACTCAACTTAGCTTTCATTTATTTTTATAGAAATAATGCATTAATGTGCCTACACACAAACACTAATAGATGCAATCTATGTGCAAAAGAAAAGCCATTTTAAGCATGTAATGTACATTTATTACCTCACAAACTATTAAGAGTTCAAGCTAGCATTTAAGACATCTTTGAAAATAAAAATGAACTCTGGATTGAACATCTTGAGTAGCATGAAGGTCTTCTAGCTTGTAAACTGAGAATTTAATTCTAATAAATGAAAAAAATATCCAAGAATTAAAGATGTATACTTATCTCAACCCAGTGGTTATATTTGTGGTTCATTTTAATGACTCCAATTTTCAGAAGTCTACCACAAATATAAATATGTAGTTAGGCATTATATCTCGCCCACAGTTTCATGTACTCTGGTTTGATGCAATGTACAAACCAATTAAATTACAAGCAGTTGCATGGTTAAATTATGACCTTTCACATTCATTTTTTTAATGAAGCAACAATTTTATCACAATTCTGTACTTTTATTTTAAGTTTGGTTGGCTTGAAAGCATTTAAGAGGTTTAAACCCAGAGCTCCCCAAATGCTACCCAAGTACTCTTGCTCTCTGAGCTACTTCCTTAACCTCTTTTTAAATTTGATGTTGAAACAGCCTTTTAGGAAGTTGCTCAGGCTCGACTGGAACTCGTAATTTTCCTGCCTCAGCTAGGAGTAGGTAGGATCACATGCATGTACAACTACACCTGGCAGTATGAAAATAATTTGATATAAATACTTGATGATATATTAATGACATTGTTACATATATAATCCAAATCCCAATAAATACATATAAAAGTGTTTTTACGAATTCAGTTATTCGAAGATAGCCAGACATGTTCATCATACTTCAGATTCATCATTAAATTGAGGTATATTAGAGAAAACAATTACATAAGAATTCATTGTACTAATGAATGGTATACTGCAATATACTGTATTGCACAAGCACTTCGAATTGTTCATTAACTACTTTTCATGCTGTTTTTTATTATGTTTTCTCTGCATATTTTCTATGTATTGAAAGTTCAAACCAGTTTTCACTGACATTGTAGCTCTTAGAAATTACATTGCTATGATTTGTTTATATTAAATTTTTTAAATGATACATAGCAATTGTATATATTTATGAGATACCACATGATAGCACATATACACAATGTATAATGATCAAATGTGACTAATTAGCATATCCATTATCTCAAACACATAGTATTTCATTGTGTTAGGAACACAGAGCCTTCTCTTGACTAGCTATTTTGAATTACACAGTACAGTTGATTGTTGCCAAATTATGTTACTCAATGATAGAACAGAAACTTACAAATTATCCCCCATACCCAATTGTGCCCTTATACATACTAACCATCCTTTTAAAACACTTTCACCAGCTTCTGACAATCACTGTTTATGAAAAGTTTTTAAAAATTTTTCCTTCATAGAGATTTTATGGTTCATATTCAGATTTCCCAAATTTTAATATCCAACTATTTTAAACTCAAATTTTTTCACATCAATTTATATTTTGTTTCAATATATAACATGGTCAGTTTCATAATCATATACATGTTAAAGATTATTATATGCTATATTTCAACATTAGTCCAATTAAGAAAATGCCCCAAGTCATAAGGGGGAAACATACTATATATAACATGTTACGATTAATACATATTACTATATTGTACATATATATACTATTTGAGTAAAATAATTGCTCTTTGGCATTGAAATCCACTGCTGAGTAAAAAGTTATCTAGGGAGTTAATAATTCATTCAACAAAACTCATGTATTGCTTTTTAATTAATGTATATTCAAAAACCACTAAATTAAAGTTACATCTTTCTAAATAATATTTGACAAATTAAGACTGTTCATTAATTACTGAAGAATTATGTAATTTTAAAAAGGTGTCACTCAAAAAATAATCATTTTAGAAAAACAATTACCTCAATAGACTTTAGGGATATTTATATATATTTATGCTACATTACACATACTCATTTATTTTTTATTAAATGTTTCACAAAAAAGAATGTTTAACCAAAAAAAAAAATCCTTTTTGTATTTCTAAACAAAGATTGACCATATTTTTTCAGTTTTTACTTACAACTGTGAGAGCCTTTCCTTTTTATCTGTTTGCTAAAACTGCAAAAGGAATCGCTAAGAGCTCATAATTAAGCAATCTGAAGACAATTTCACATTAAGCAGAAATCCATAAGTCATTCAAGAATATATGCTGAAATCTGTAGGAAATTTTTATCTATGGGTTATTTGAATGATAATACTAACTTTCCAGAAATTATGGTACAATGGTCTATTGTATTCTACTTTTTTCTATTGAATATATTTCATAATCTGGTGCACAGGGAAATAGTTTAGTTTCACATATGCTAAAAACATAATGCAAAGTTACGATAGTAAAATATTTTATCAAAAAATTGCTATAAGCTCAGTGAATATCAAAGTAAGTCAAAGACTTGAATGGTAACCAAAATATTCATTATAACAGAATCAACCAGTAACATAATAAAATCTAAGAAACTAGTTGAACACAAGAGTCTGTCTTTCCTTCCGGTCACTTTCATTTAAAGTTTAGGGTAAACTTTATCTATAGAAAGAGAACTATTGCTTGAGGCTTAGCACACTTGTCACTTTCTTGACTCTGAACTTTCAATGGTAAATTCAAATCAGCTGGTATCAAATCTTAACTCTGCCACACTGAATGTGAACTCGGTCAAGTTAAACAATTCTCTTTGCCTCATGAGTTCATGAAGAGAAATCCACAAAACTATGCAGGCCCATAATAATTCTTAATAGATATTAGTTATAATTGTTACATTAGAAGGAAAGCAAATATACCAGAAAATATAAGAATACATTTTACGAAGGTGAGACACAGATTGAGGATAAGTCAAAGGGATTCTACATCAGATTCCAAATAGCAGCTAAACCCGATGTCTGCTTACCTGTACTCTGACAGGAAAATTTGGTTTTGTAATCACACAGTCTTATGGTACCATTGCAGCCCTTTTCATCACTACCATCTTCGCAATCTTTTTCCCCATCACAATGCCACAGATCAGGAATGCAATTTCCATCCGGATAGCATTGAAACTCATTTCCATTACAACCAGCAGGAGACTGAATCTCTTAATTCGAAATAAGGGAGAGAGGAAGAGAGTACAACACAAGACAGAAATTACTATTTTTACATCTTTACTATTTTCACATCTTTCTACCATGATACTACAGAGCATATATTTTTTACTTTAGTTAAAAATTGTAATAGTTTTTAGTTTTTTATATTCATTTAAAACATTGATAATGAAGGAAAATAATATATCTTGTCTTTCACAGAATTGCTAAAAGTGCTAAATAAATTAGGAAACAGCAAGTAAGATAATACATGACTATTTTGTTGTGTTTTTAATTAGGGTCTTAAGAATGACTTCTTTGAACTAAAAAAAAAAAAAAAAAAAAAAAAACTAAAAGAATGACTTCTTTGAAAGACTTTCCCATAAGATACATTAAAAAAGTTGTATATTGCTTTCTTAAAGGTAAGATTTTAACTGAGTTCCTTACATTTTTTTGAGTAATTTCTTTCAAATTAGTAAGAGGTACATAACCAAAGTATAGTTCCTTTTTTTGAGACAGGGTCTCACTGTGTATTCCAGGCTGATCTCAAAATCACAGAAATTCTTCTGCCTCAGCCTCCCAAGTGCGGGGATTAGAGGCTTGTGCCATCACAAGAATAATTACTTCCTGATTATCAAGGTCTTTGAAGAATTTGGAATACAAAAATATGAAACATAAAAAACCCAAATATTAAATGCATCTTCTTTGGGATATAGGCTTTCAACCATAGAATCACAACAATCACTTATATATGAGGCACTACACATTCAAATTCAATTTTTCAAAATTTCATACAATCACCCAATAAAGCTATTGTTCAAAATCTGGAGACTAAATATATAGGTCGAATTCTTAGGCAGGATAAACAAGAGTCAGGAAGAAAATACGTATATATATCAACATTATTGTAATTACAATATTACAATTGAATAATATGACTATAATTACCAATTTATTAAACTTTGTAATGATATCTAATAAAATGAAACATTTTCAGCAATGTTTTCCAGTAATGTTGTAAAATAAAGTTTAGTGTATATGGTTTTTGAGATTGAAATTTCAATGTAACAAATTAATTGTATATCTGCATAGTTATATCAGCAATTACTTCAACCTATAATTTATTCTAACAGGTAATCGGTACATTATTTTGACAAATTTGAAGTGGTTCATGGGATTTATCCATCGCTTGATGTGCTAGTTTGGTAGAGATCTGTGATAATGATTTAAGATTAGATTCCCTTAATCCAACATTAATAAGATCACTGATTTTACAAAAGCAGTTACTGCATCTGGAGAATGTTATTGTAAAGATTAAATCCTGTATCTATAAATGATCATTTTAACTACAAAGTATTTTTGTTATTTTTTTATAGTATAAACAGTTCAGTTCTGATTTTTTTTCTTTATTTAAGTATTTTCACCTGTAGTCTTTGAGCTGACATGTATTGTAAAGATGCATATGGTAGATTTGACTCTGGTTTGCAAGTCTTCTTAAAGCAGTAAAGTTCTAGCAGTAAATAACCAAGAAAAAAAAATTTCCCTGACAAGGTAATGATAAAAAAGGATAAAGAAGTTATGTTAGGTGTTGCCACTCATAAAAAGCAAAAAGCTTACTTGACTACCTTTCAAAAGTAATCACTGCTAAGAGAATATACAATATCATACCAGATTTATAGTGAAAGTATTGAGTCCTGGATGACTTTAGTGACTTCCCAAAACAGAGCCTTTATTTTTCCATTTTTGTACCCATCCAAATTATTCTCACTTTGAATACATATACATATTATTGTTAAACAAAATTCTTTGTTTCTTTTTTCTTTTCTTTTTTAAGCAAAGTCTCACTATGTAGCCTTGGTTGATCTTGAACTCATGGCAATCCTCCTGCTTCAGCCTCCTGAGTGCTGGGATTATAAGTGTGTGCCACCATGTCTGCCAAATTAAACAAAATTCTTGGTGTGCATATATACCATAAATAAAGATAGTAGGGGCTGTGTATAAATGGAAAACATTTATGGAAAATGTTACAGCAATTTCCCACCATATTTAATTTATTATTTGCAGAGTTACTTATACATAAAGAAAGATTACTTGCTACATTTGTAAATTTTTGGGGACTGGTTTTTATAAACAAGATATTGCAGAGTCTTTGAAACAAGAACTTGACTTCAAAAGTCGATGTATTTCTGAATTCAGGAAGAAGATAAATCAAATGGACTTCCAGACCTACTTAGCTCTGAAGGTGGACCACTGGGGAAGAGGTCAGCTTCTA
>RJWM01027404.1:0-26859 GCA_004363535.1 Dasyprocta punctata
AAAAAATGTTTTTTTATATAAAAATTGTTTTTTACATAAAAATGTTTTTTAAATAAGGAGGGAAAGAGAAGTTGGAAGAGAGGGAAGGGGAATGGGAAAAAAATCAAGGTATATCATGTGCAGGCCAAATTTCCTGTTTAATATAATCATTATGTATCTGTAAAATGTACCAGTAAATTTAATGAATTAAAAAATTATAACAACATATGCTAATTCATTAAAATATTAAATGAAACATTGTTTTCCAGAAAAATTGAATATTACTAATATCAAATTCAGAAGCAATGAAAAATTTTAATAATATTGAATGAGAAGCAAAATACGTTACTGTGTTTGGCCAATACTATTTCAAATAGTTCTACCAAATACTGAAATAAACAGTTCCTAATTTTATATAAATTCTTCAGATAATATAAACACTGAAAATTCAACCCACTATGTATTTTATGAAACTAGCTTAGTCCTTATTCCAAAATAAGCAAAACATGTAACATGAAAAAATTAGCATTTATTCTCATTTGTTAACAAATATGTGAAATTCTCTCTTCAAAGTCTGTACTCCCAAACCAAATGTAATAATTTGTAGCAAGGCGTTATGATTGAATTTGATGTATCTCAGAACTGTAATGTTGATTCAACATTTAAGAAGTGGATCATACAATATATCAGACTAACAAAATAATGAAAAATGCAGTCATTTCACTCAACATTGGAGTAAGATGCTATCAGTAGCCATTCATAATTTAGAACTTAGAAACAAAATATCTTTGTATTCTGATATCTTTGTATTCTGATGAAACACATTCTTTAATCATATGACAGACCTAAGGAAGAAACATGAAATTTTTTCATTAAGAAGAAGAACATAAGGAGATGAGTGGCTGATAAAACTTATATAAATTATTCTGCAGAAAGTACTGACTGGTGAAGCAAATAAACAGAGTCAAAAACTTAAAAGTAGAAATGTTAAAAAAATAAATCAAATTATTTGCATATTGCATTGTTATTTATATTGGAACACAGATAACCACAAATAAATTAGTGGAATTAACAGTGATCAAGTTCGATGCAGCACAATGGATAATAAATGAAGCTAATTAGTGATTATATAACAGCAATAATCAACAAATCTAACTAAATAACTGTCTTAATTACTTTTCACTCATTGCTGAGACAAAATACCTGATGACCAAAATTAGGGAAGGAAAGGTTTATTTCTTACAATTCTTACAATTCTTAGGGATTTCAGTCCATACTCAGCTGACTGCAAGGCAGGGTGGCATGGCTGAGGGCCAGCTGTTCACGGCGTCCACAAACAGCAAAACGGAAACCATGCAAGAGCGAGAAGACATGCCTTCTTACTGCCCTTACACTGTATGCTGGCTATGCCCCTGGGCAAGTGCAGCACTGATACCACCAATCCCAGTGTCAGACAACAAACTAATCATGAATGCCAGACTCAGCCTTATCCATGATTACAAGAGAATGTGGGGGGGGGAGTGGCATCTGAACACAGTATAACAATAGTTAAAAAAAAATATATATATATATATATATATATATATATATATATATATACATATATACGTTTAGGCTAGCAAGAGACAGTCAAGACTTTTCAGAAGTTCTCATACATTTCTGTTGGATGTTATGACATAAAACATATAAATGGGGAGACAGACCACATTCATGGCAGGAGAAATAAATAACAGAAAACAATCTCTTCACTCTAAATGGAGCTTTAGATGAAATAAAGTCTGATACAAAATTCCAGAAATTGTGTTTATGTACATTTGACAATCTTTTCCCATGGTCAAATATTTTCATGACTTTCAAGAAGAAAGAAAAGGTGGCACATGCTGATGATTGGAGTTTCTATCATACATCAAATAATTAAGACATAAAATAGTTTTAGTGGTACTCAATGATTTATGTGGGTGATGGCATTAGAAGAAATTTTAAATTAGAATTTGGTTTATAAGTAAAACAGTATTTTGAATCTGATGCTTGTTTCTAATAGCCTTTGAGAAATAGAATCAAATTGAGCCATGTGGAGGGCATTAAGTCCATAAAAGAAATTTTAATTTTTTTTTTTTTGTACCAGGGATCAAACTCACAGCCTTATGCCTATGAGGCAGGCACTTAGGCCACTGAGCTAAATCCCTGACCATAAAAGAAATTTAAAATTATACAAAGTTTAAATTTCTGAGCAAGAGCTTGTAGGGTTATCTCACCACAACAGCTAGAAGCACTTTCAGTTTTTTCAAGATTGCTAGAAAAGAGGAAACAAAGATGTGAATCTCTTTATTTAGAAATAAAACCTGTTTTGAAACTTTATGTATTTTTTTCTTTTGTAAAACAATGACTAAACCTTTTTTAGAATCTCCTAAGTTGTTTAGTCATAAGTTTTCAAACTGTTGTTATTCTTTCTACTGTGACTCTATGAGTTTCCCATAGTTACCTGGGCTACAGCCTACTCAGATGAAGCGTTCTTTCTCTATGTTCTGAATGCCAGGACTCGGACATGCAGGGTTCTAAAACTGTACTTTTTAAAATTACACGGAAGATTTGAAAAGAGAAAACTTCAATGAGGATATATATTTTCTCTTCATGTATTTGGGAAATTACAGCTGGATACCTACTTTTGGGAAGAGAGATATTTTCAGAAATCATGTCAAATGGGTTGATTTTAAAGACACTAAAGTGAGAGAAATGTTATTGGTAATAAAATTCACATGCTTGCATGTGTAAGCATGCAAATAATGGTGCAACCCTAGATCCACCTATGTCTAATGAACCAAGAGATTTTCAGTCTGGGTTTTAGGAGACAGTTACGTTATATAAATGTTATGCTGAGAATATATGTATATAATCATCACATGTTAATTTGCTCATTTTTCAATCTAATCGTCAATATCCTTGGCTGCAAAAAGTTGGAAGAGGCTATGAGGAGAGTCACTGGCAGGACTGAAACAACTTTGTGAGGATCCTAACAATCTCTTTTGGTATAAACCATATTCCACATACCTGTAAGGATCAGTTGTTGAGTTGGTTAATCATCTAGTTGCAGTCAAAGTAAACTTTAATAAAAATAATACATCATGTAATTCACTAAACATCCTTAAAGCCCATATCAGAAGTAGAACATGTAGGTAGAAAGGAGTTATGGTCTCTGATTCCTTCCCAAGCTACTGGGAACAAAATGCTACAAGATGGAAGAAAACAAGATCAAATAAGTGTTTTCGCAGAGTTGTGTCTTCGAAGGACCATGAAAGTCTGAAAAGAAGAAGAGAAACTGAGGCTAGGAGTGACCCCTTCAGTCAGTATATCAAGAGGAAGATTAAGAGGAGAGAAAACAAGATTGGCGAAAAGGTGACTAAAATTATAGATGGTGTAAAGTTTCACACACAGGACAGTGAGCACAGGCAGAGAGATTTTCTGCTTGAGATGTGTGGCTCTTATCAGGTTACCAAAGGCTGCTCAGTGAGGATGGAACTGTCTGGGCAGGGGGATGGAAACTAGAGATGAAAATTCATGGTCTTATAGGGCAAGAGGAGGGTACTAGAGGTGAGACTGTAGTCTGAGCTATTTTTCAGTATCATGTAATCCATTTTAAAACAGGATCGGAAGCCATGTTTTAATTGGCAAGTAAGGAAACAAAAAGCCTTACAAGTTTTATGTATAAAATCTGTGCATGCATAGTGGAAAAGACTGAAATACAAAGCAGAGTAGATTAGTTATTCTTTCATAGCTGGGACAAAATACTCAACACACGATTTAAAGGAGGGAAGGATTATTTTGGCTCATGGTGTCAGTCCATTTGTTGCTTGTTGATTGGTTCCAAGGAAGAAAAATGCACAGCAGAAGAATGTGATGAGGGAAAGGTGCTCAGCCTATGGCAACCAGACACCAGAGAAAGAAGAGAAAAGGCAGGGAGGGAGATAATACCATTCTGGGTCACATCCTAATTGTCTACATCCAACTAGACAAGTAGCAGCATGTAAGATTTACCACCCTATAATCCAATCACCCTTCTAACACAAGAATTTTTGGGAGCTGTTCTATATCTACACCACAGCATAGAGATAGGATCTTAGTTTCTGATTATATCCCATAACACTTCTCCCCATCTTTCCTACCCTTTTTGTGTTGAACAGAGATGGAAAATTACTCACTAAACTCAACCTGCCTACATTAATAATTTGTCAGTTCAGGACCACCAAATATCTACTAAAAGATGGTCCCAAATTTAACAAGAAAGACAAGACTAAAACCTCACCAGATACTAACTTCTCTGAGCCTTGAATACTCTTCATTTTTCTTATTGTTATATATCTTGCTACTAAAAAAAAAATCAATTTTTTTTGAATATCTGCTCTATGCAAGAAACAGTAATGATTACACTCGAATACATTTTATGTAATCTTAGTTTTTCTTCAACAAAAGAAAAATCATACACTATTTATGTAATCAAAGTAGAAATATTTCTGGAATTGGTGCAAATGGACACAGATTCAACCCTAGATTTAATACACATGGCTGACTGACCTTGGCATGATTAAATCCATATCGTTTGCTGTCTTCAAACTGAGAGACTGGCTGTGGGTGACTGTTCACATTTTTTTCTGTTTAGGGAGTTTCCATTGTATGCTTATGACACTTCTCAAAGAATTTAGGACAAGAATGATTGGTGAGAGCTGAGTATTTACAACAGAGAGGATCAAAGGTTTTTCTAAATTTCAGTTTCACCTCTTTTAAAGTAAGCCATAGGCATCTTTAATGCGAATGACCTCAATCCCACAAAAGTATCAACCCTAATCCAGTCTTTCTAAATTTATCCAGCCTTCCTCCAGTGCTATTCTCATCATATTACTCTACTACTCAGAAACCACAAATAAGTTTTTGTGTTTCACAAGTGTCCCAACTTATACTGTCAATTTTCAAGTGCAGCCATGACTTGGATCCAGCCTTCAAACATTTCCCATTAGTCTCTATCCCAAACATCCCACGAAAGCCAGGTCAGACTCCTCTGCACATTCATTTTTGAAATATTTCTTTTGTTTAGTCAAAGGGTGTGTACCTCAAGCCCCATGTGATCTACAAAAACTTGGTCCATTACTGCAATCATTCTTTAATCTATTTCTTTAAATGTGCATATCATTTAAACCTAGGAACATACAATTTAAAAATCATGCATTAAATTGTTTGTTGTTAAATGTCTTTTTTTGTGTCTCTTCCTAAACATACAAGATTCCTGAATATAAACTGGATTATGTTTTATACTTTCCTTTTCATCCTTTCACACCACCAAACAGCACACCTTCTATACTTCCTATTCATCATGGGAACCCAGTAAATATTTCATGATTACAATATTGATTTAAGTCTTCAGAAGATCTCTGTGACTTAAACATTTAAAAATGATTTTTAGTTTAGTTACATTACTGCCAAGCCTGCAGTCATGATACCCTCCCCATCTATTCCTTCCATCTATAATTATTGAGTTCTCACTGTACACCAGGCTACACTGAGCTCTCATGTTCTATGCATTCATACATGGGTGACCTTGAAATTTCTAGCATATGCTGTTGATGTTCCAGTCATATGTTCCCAGGACACCCTGGAGGTCACATTTGAACAAATGCATGAATGAATAAATGAACAAATAAATTCTTAAACATCAAACGAAGGATTTTAAGTTCTCCAACAGAAGAAAATCTCTTTCATAAGTCCATACATAACTTCAAACTCTCTTTGCATTTCATTATACAGTATTTCTTTGCTTTGCAATCCCCTTAGTTTTTCTTTCCCTTCAGAAATCACAATTTAATTCGTCCTTAGTACAGAGTTTCTCAACACTTGCAACAAGCGTGTGAGTAAAGTTCCTGAGTTTCCCTCCACCTACTCTGCAAACAGGTAAGGTTCACTGGAGTTTCTGGATCAGGATTACCTCTGGCAGGAAGCAAACTTTTGGTCTAGCTCACTGTGCACTATAAATATCATCACTTTTTATAAGTGATATGTTGTGGGGGGAAAGAAACAGTAGGAACTTGAGTTTAGTGTGTGAAATATTGGGGTAACTTATTTGTATGGGATATAAAAGAAAAGCAAGAAGCCAGCACAATCCTACTATGCACTCTATGATAGCATTAGGGCTAAAATTCTGTCAGGTGGGATGTTTACATAGTTTGCAGTCATATGGAAGTACACGAGAGAACAAAAGGAGGTGCTGTTAATAAGGATCCTGGATGTCCAGTGAAACCAGGGTTGCTTTGCACAAACAATGACATATGATCACATTATGGCACACCACTTTCTCAGGTTTTGAAAAAGCATATTTTGCTTCAAGGTCCCAAAATCAAAGCAATGTAAAAGAATTGACAAAAACAAATTTTCCTCTAACTTTCTGACCTATGTGCTCCTTTGCATTCCTTACCTATCTCTGACACAGATGACCTTCAACTGTTTTTCCTGTATGATTACTGTCTTCTGCAATCCCCAGAAGAGACCATTATTTTTTGTCTCCCAGTCTTATGCATAAGGTCCCATACAACATACCTTGTTTTCTCCTCACCTTGTCTTGTCTTAATGTTGGAGATATTTCCATTTTTGAACGGAAAGCACTTGCTCATTTTAGAATAATAGTTCCATAATAGTATTGCATTGTGTGTTTAATTTCACCAATGCTTTGCTGAAAAACACTACTGTAATAGATAATCCTGTGTCTGAATCATTGCACAGATATTACATACAGATTTTTAGAAGTGGAGTTCCTGGGTACATGTTCAAATGCACATGTAATTTGGGTAAAGATTACTAAATTTTCTTTAAAAGTAATTATGTTATTTTATTCACTGAGATAAAATGGATGAAACTATATTTTTCTATAGCAATTTCAATTGTTTTTTAACAAACTTTTAAGTATTTGTGAATGTGAAAACTGTCATATCTTATTTAAATTTTAAATCTACCTTAGTGTATATGAGGTGAAATTTTGTCTTGTGTTGAAATAAACCTATATTTTTATATTATTGACTTCTGTGAGGTTCTGTCTCACCCTGCCACCACACAGTAACTCTCTTAAGAAAAGGACAGTATTTTCTTTTTCTTTTTTGTTTTTTCTTTTGCATTTAATTCTTATTCCCAGAATAAGATATGGAACACACACACAAAAAAAAATATATTTCAAATGACTGTCATTTCTCCTGTGTCTTCTCACACAACATTTTAGTTATACTTGATATCATTGCTTCTAAATTTTAAATTTAATTTTTAAATAATGGATCATTTATGAATACAAATTAAAATATTTACACCAAAACAATCTTAAAATGACTTAATTTCTGAAAAGCACTTGATATTTTCTCTACTAATAGCAATGATACTGTAACTTTTTGAACATTTTGAACTTGGCTTTTTGTTTCCTATAACTTTTTAATGTAAGTAGTGGTAATTATCTTTCTTTTTTTTTAAATTCATTTTATTTGAAGGAGAAGAACAAAAAGAAGAAAAAAAACTAAAATAAAATTTCAAAACATATCAGTCAGGGGGCAACAATAGTACCTACATTGCGCATTGTCATCCCCAAATGATTCACCCAGAGCACGAGACATCTGTATTCAGTTGGTTGAACAGTACCAGCATAAATCTTTCTCTTCAGTGAACTCAGGTAAATCTGTATAGGAAAATAAATTAAAATATTTACATGGAAAAAACACTTAAAACAACTTACTGTTACTTTTTAAAAACATGAGTTCTACTTCTGCTTCCTAAAATTTTTAATGTAAGTGATGGTAGATATAATCTTTCTTCCAAAATCATTCCATACTTGATGGTATCAAGATTTATTCTCTTGTTCCATTCTGAAAACAGACTAAATGCTGAGTAAATTCTCTCTTCAGATAAGCAATGACACAAAAGGGAAAAAGCATTTCTTTTGCCTGTAACAATAGCACACACAGAAGTCTAAATCCTTTAGTATATAATTCTGCTTCCATTGATTATACATAATGCCTGTAATTCCTGTGCTCAGGGATTTTATTTATTTATTTATTTATTTTTCAGGACCGGGGATTGAACTCACAACCTCACACCTGCCAGGCAGGCGTTTAAGCCACTGAGCCAAACTCCCAGCCCTAGTTTTTTGAGTCAGGGTCACACTATGTAGCTCAGGCTGGCCTTGCACTTGTGTTGTAGCCCAAGCCAGGCTCGAACTCACAATGCTGTGCTTACCTCAGCCTCTGGAGTGCTGGGATTAAAGGCATGCACCACCATGCCCGGCTCTGCTCAAGGATTTATTGTAGGTTAAAGATGTGCTGAGGTTTCACTGCATGGGCATTTTATACTGCTTAGTTAATACCACATATACAAGTAGGGAATTATACCCAGATATACAAGTGATAAGGAAAGCCTGACTTGGAATATGGCTACAAAAGAAGAATGTAGAAGTACTAATATGATGAGATATTTAAGAATAAAAACAAAGTTAATGTGACCACTTTGAGTATTGCTCACTCTGAGTATACTCTTGATTTAAAAAGGGGAGAGATGATGAATCTGTGTTGACTCTGAAATACGGATGCACCTAAGGGGTGTCTTGGTGCTTGAGCATGTTAGAGACACACTAATGTAGTGAAGAAGATTTGCAAATATCCATGCTGGAGAATTGTCAAGCATTTCAGGTGAAGTGGGATGTAGGGCAAATGTTGGAGAACACTGATTGACACTCTCAAGAGCTTTCAAATACTGAGGACACACATTTCTAATCTCTAAGTTTAGTTGAGTACTTTCACAAATATCACTTTTTCATCTTACTCAAAAATCTCTACCTGCCCCTGACAAAAAAACACTTTTCTTAGTCAATATTAGGATATTAAATGTTTTCTTTCAATTTAATGTGATGATTATTAAACTTTTATGATTAAATTTTTGCCATAAATCTAATTTAGCACTTTGCTTGTCCCCACCTCTGTCCCTGAAAAATCTAAGAATATTTGGATTTATGAATTATATTCAAATACCTCACTTCCAATAGATGATTGTTTTATATGGCTTTTCTGAACTCCATATGGATCCAAGCATACACTGAGAGATAGTACTTAGCTGAGATCAAAGCACAGATGTTAAAATCAGAATTTGTGATAAAAGATATGTTTATGGGCTGGAAATTTAGCTCAGTGACACTGCACCTGTCTGGTAAACATGAGGTCCTGAGTACAATTCCCACTACCAAAGAAAAGTAATAAATTTATGTATATAATTAAAATTGATCATAAAAAGTTGGCTAGTCTCAAGAGAATGTCCTTCATAAACATAATGGTAGACCAGAGGAAAGCCCGGCCAGCCTCGCAGGACACAGAGGTACTGAGCCCAGCCCAGCCCAGGACCCCAGAGCTGCTCATCAGGGACTGACCAGCATAGCTGCAGAGTCTTGGAGAGCTTGGGCTGGCCCCACCAGAGCACGGACCACACATGAGAGGCCCACACTTCAGTGGAGTGGCCTGCGCTGCATCCTAGAGCTCACAGAATGGCCCTGCCCAGCAAGAAGCAAGGCCCTGGCACTGTAGGCTTGGGACTCACCCAGGCTTGCCTGGTAGAGCTGAACCCCTGAACTCCTTGCAGCCAGACTAAGGGTCAGGGCATTGACACACTCTGGGATACACCCTGCCTAGCTCCCTGGGACCAGGAGGCCTTGGCCCCCACCTGGGAAGGTGAAGTCTCCACCCACACACCCCGGGAGGCCACCCTGACTTGCTGCACACAAGATCCAGCTCTACTGGGTCCCACGGCTCAGAGTGACCCACCAGGGGAACGCCTGGTCAGCCCCACAGGACACAGAGCCACATAGGTTCTAGAAGAAAATGACAAAACGAAAGACCAAGAGGCAGTCTCAGTCCCCCAGCCCACTGAGAACAAACCCAAGAGACACTGAAATGGAAAACACTGGGAGTCACACAACTGAACTTTCTGAAATGATAGAAAATGCAGTAAAGAAACAGCTTGATGAAGCTATAGAGAAATTCAAATCCGAAATATTTTCTCAGCTAAAAAATGAAATGAGAATCATTATTAAAGAAATGTTGTGTATATCTAAAGAAGAGTAAGATAAGAAAAAGAAGAACTTAAGCACATAGTCGAAAATTTGAATGAACAATATAAGACACAAACAGAATGCATGAAATAGATGCAAAGGGAAATGCAGGACATGAAAATTTCCATGGAAAGTTTGAAAACTCGCTTGAATGAAGCTGAAGATAGAATCTCAGATCTTGAAGACAGCATGAGAGGTCATGACCATGAAAGAAAAGATCTCTTAAAAATAGTAAGGAACCAAGAAACAACAATTCAACAGCTGCAACATGATGCCAAGAGAAATAACATAAGATTAATAGGAATAAATGAAAAATCAAGGGTCAACACTAGTGACCTATGAAGAGTATTCACAGAAATAATAGCAGAAAACTTTTCAAATATGGGAAGAGAATCTGAAATACAGGTAACTGAGGCATACAGAACCCCAATTAACCACAACCAAAATAAATCTTCAGCCAGACATATAATAATAAGGGTATCAGAAATACAGCACAAGAACAAAATACTAACAACTGTCAGAGAAAAGAAACAGATCACCTATGAAGGAAAGCCTATCAGAATCAGGGCAGACTTCTCAACACAAACCTTTAAGTTAAGAAGAGCTTGGAGTGAAGTATTTCAAATCCTGAAAGAAAACACCTTTCAACCCATATTGATGTACCCTGCAAAACTATCCTTAAAAATTGATGGAGAAATAAGATACTTTCATGACAAAGAACAACTGAAGAAATTTATGGCCACCAAACCAGCACTACAAAGTGTACTGAAAGACACTCTAGAAAGAGACAAAGATAACCACAATCTTAAGATTAACAGCAAAAGAAAACCACTAAGAAGGGCAAGTAATTAAACAGAAAATGTAGAAAACCAACAACAGAAAGATATCATGACAGGGATGAGCCAATACATATCAGTTATATCAATCAATGCAAATGGTCTCAACTCACCAATAAAAAGGAACAGACTAGCAGAGTGGGTTAAGAAACAAAACCCAACAATATGCTGTGTACAAGAAACACATTTCACTCAAATGAAATTCACAGACTAAAAATCAAAGGCTGGAAAACAATACTCCATGCAACAGGAACCCAGAAAAAAGCAGGGGTAGCTATTATGTTTGCAGACGATGCAAACTTCAAACTGAGAATAATCAAAAGAGATAAAGAAGTTCACTAATACTTGTTGGGGAAAACTTCAAGAGGAAGAGATTACAATCATAAATATATATGCACCAAATATGGGAGCACCCAACTATGTAAGACAATTCTTAATAGACATGAAAAACCAAATAAACAATAATACAGTTATAACAGGGGACCTTAACAGTGCATTGTCACAGAGAGACAGATCAACCAAATGAAAAATCAGCAAAGAAATAGCAGAACTGAATCAAACTTGTGAACAAAAGGACCTAGTAGATGTGTACCGAGTATTCCACCCATCAACATCAGAATACACATTCTTCTCAGCTGTACATGGGTCACTCTCTAAAATAGATCATATACTGGTCCATGAAACATGCTTAAGTAAATGCAAAGGAACTGAAATAATTCCATGCATATTATCTGACCATAGCTCAGTAAAATTGGAAATGAATGACAAGAAAACCTACAATAACCGCATAAACACATGGAAATTAAATAATACTCTCCTAAATAACCCATGGGTCACAGAAGAGGTTAAAGAAGAAATTAAACAATATCTAAAATTGAATGAAAATGCAAATACAAATTACCGGAACCTGCAGGATACAATGACAGCAGTCCTCAGAGGGAAATTTATAGCACTAAACACTCATATAAGAAAAACGGAAAGAACGCACATAAACAGCCTAATGCTGCACCTCAAATTTCTAGAAAATGAAGAGCAAGTTAAGTCCAAAGCCCAAAGAAGGGAGTAAATAATTAATACTAGAGCAGAAATTAATGCAATTGAAACTAAGAAAACAATACAAAGAATTAATGAATTGAAGAGTTGGTTCTTTGAAAGAGTAAATAAAACTGACAAACCCCTAGGCAACCTTATCAAGAAGAGGAAAGAGAAAACTCAGATTCATGCAATAAGAAATGAAAAGGGTGAAATCACTACAGACCTGGTGGAAATACAGAAGATCATCAACACCTACTTTGAAAACCTTTATTCACATAGATTCGATAACACAGAAGAAATGGACAGATTCCTAGGAACCTATGAATTAACAAAGGTAAGTCAAGAAGATGTAAGGCTGCTGAATAACCCAATTTAAGCTAATAAAATTGAAAATGTAATTAGGACCCTACCAACAAAGAAAAGCCTGGGCCCTGATGGATTCACTGCTGAATTCTACAAGAAATTTAGGGAAGACTTCATGCCAACACTCCTCAAACTCTTCAATGAAATCAAAAGGGAAGCAAGTCTCCCTCACTCATTCCTGGAAACAAGCATTACCCTAATACCAAAACCAGAGAAAGACCCAACCAAAAAAGAAAAGTATGGACCAATCTCCCTAATGAACATAATGCAAAAATCCTCAATAAAATACTGGCAAATCGAATAAAGCAAGTTATCAGAAAGATTATACACCATGATCAAGGGGGATTCATCCCAGGAAGGCAGGGATGATTTAACATACACAAATCAATAAATGCAATACACCATATCAACAGGGCGAAGGACAAGAACCACACGATTATCTCAAAAGATGCAGAAAAAGCTTTTGACAAAATCCAACACCCATTCATGATAAAAACCCTACAGAAAATCGGAATAGATGGTCTCTACCTCAACCTGATAAAAGCCATATATCATAAACCAACAGCCGATATCTTACTAAAAGGACAAAAACTGAAAACTTTCAACCTAAAAGCAGGAACAAGACAAGGATGTCCATTATCACTGCTCCTATTCAATATAGTTCTGGAAATATTAGCCAGAGCAATTAGACAAGAGAAAGAAATAAAGGGAATAAGGATAGGAAAGGAAGAAGTGAAATTATCATTATTTGCAGACGATAGGATACTCTACATAGAAGATGCCAAAAAATCCATTAGAAGACTTCTAGAAGTAATAACCCAATTTAGTAATGTATCTGGATCCAAGGTCACCACTCAAAAATCAATAGCATTCCTGTACACAAACAGCAAAGTCACTGAGAGACAAATGAGGGAAACCACACCCTTCACTATAACATCCAAAAAAAATGAAATACTTAGGTATCAGTCTAACAAAGGAAGTAAAAGATCTATACAGTGAGAATTACCTTACTCTAAAGAAGGAAATTGAAGAAGATTTCAGAAAATGGAACAATATTCCCTGTTCATGGGTAGGAAGAACAAACATCGTGAAAATGACCATTCTCCCAATATTATTATACAGATTTAATGCAATTCCAATCAAAATACCACTTGCCTACCTCACAGAGCTAGAGAAAGCATTCCTTAAATTCATCTGGAACCAGAAAAGACCTAGAATAGCAAAGGCAATTCTGGGCAACAAAGGGAAGGCAGGAGGCATTACAATCCCTGACTTGAAACTATACTACAAATCTACTGTGACAAAGTCAGCATGGTACTGGAATCAAAACAGACCTGAAGTTCAATGGAATAGATTAGAAGATACAGCCACAACTACAAACACACTGAGCCACCTCATCTTTGACAAAGGGGCCAAACATGTACATTGGAAGAAAGATAGTCTCTTTAACAAATGGTGCTGGAAAAACTGGCATTCTATAATCTGTAAACTAAAACTAGATCCAAGTCTATCACCGTGCACTAAAATAAAGTCAAAATGGATCAAATATCTGAATACTAAAACAGAGACAGTAAACCTACTAGAAGACAGAGTAGGTAAAATTCTCGATGACATAGGAGTAGGCAGAGAGTTCATGAACAACAATCAAATTGCACGGGAAACAGTTCCCAGAATCAACAACTGGGATCTCATCTTACTAAAGAGTTTTTGCATGTCAAAGGAAATCTCCAACAGAGTAAAAATAAAACCCACGAATTGGGAAAATATCTTAGCCAACTGTCCATCAGACAAAGAACTTCTATCTAAAAGGTATAAAGAATTAAAAGAAATCAGGCATCTAAAATTCAAGGACCCAATCCAAAAATGGGCATCTGAGATGAATACACACTTCTCAGAGAAAGAAATACAAATGCCAAATAAATATATGAAAAAATGTTCAGCATCAATGGTCATTTGGGAAATGCAAATTAAAACAACACTGAGATTTGATCTCATCCCAGAAAGAATGGCCAAGTTTAAAAAATCAAGCAGCAACAAATGCTGGAGGGGCTTTGGGTAAAAAGGAACGCTTCTCCACTGTTGGTGGGAGTGTAGACTGGGCAACCACTGTGGAAGTCAGTGTGGAGATTCCTCAAGAAACTAGGATAAGAGAGCCCATTCAACCCAGCTATCCCTCCTCTGGGCATTTTCCCAGAAAAATTGAAAACATCATACCACAGTGATATCTGTGCACCCATGTTTATAGCAACCCAATTTGTAATAGCCAGATCTTGGAAACAACCCAAGTGCCCATCAATCAAAGAATGGATAAAAAAGGTGTTGTATTTTTATACAGTGGAGTACTACTCAGGTATTAAGAAAAATTGCATTGAGACTTTTATAAGTAAATGGTCATGACTTGAGACCATACTCATAAGTGAAATAAATCAAACCCACATGTGTAAATACCGTATTGTCTCCCTAGTGTAAGAAACTGAAAAAGTATATATTATCCAAAATCTACAATAAATTCTATGAAAGGGTACAAAACAGCTTGAAGAGCAAAAGTAACTGGGAAGGGAAAAGGGGGAAAGAGGGAAGGGAAAAGGAAAAGATATAAATCTGTGTATATGTATGTGTAAGATAATGAATACGAACATACTGCTGAATGTGTTCATTATTGAGAAAGAACAATTAATACTGATATGATTAGATCAATTTTACATTTCTATATCTGTTAATATAAATGACTATTTTAAAGATAATGATACACAATATTGCAACCATTGTCATGTTTCTATTGTCCTGTTTTTTAAACCTGTAATGTTACTGTTGTGCCTTTACTCTGGTCGTTTGTTTGTCTGTTTTGTTTTTTTTTGGTCTTTGTTATATATGTCTTTTTTTTCCTGCTTAAATAAAAAAATAAAAATAAAAATAATGGTAGAGAGTATGGATTAAGAAATAACAGCAATTGTGTTGTTAGAGACTTAGAACACTGCATTGAGCAGTGTGTTTGAACCACTTGATTAACAATAATTGGGAAAATGGGTAAATTATAGTGGACACTATGGGTGGTAGCAGGAAAGAGTAGGTAGAAGGGTAAGCAGAAAAGTGAATGTGTGATACTTGTGGATTGTGCTAATGGGGCAATGAATCTAGTAAAAAATTCTCCTTGCAAAGGAAATTTTCAAAAAGGTAACCTTGACTTCAGGGTGAGCAAGATGTTATTCTATACTCATGACTCATGCTCTAAGATATGTAAGTGGTTCTCTCTCTTTCTTTCTCTCATCTTTCTCTCTTCCCTTTTTTTCTCTCTTTTTCATTTTTCTTTCTTTCTTTCCTTCTCTTTCATATTGGGGGTTGAACCCAGGGTCATTTTTTCATTGAGTTGCATTCATAGACAGTTTTATTTTTATTTTAGTTTGTTGTATGGCTTCCCTAAGTTTTTCAGGTTGGACTCAAACTTAAAATCTTTATCCTTCAGACCTGAAAGTGACGGAATTGCAGGTGTATACAGATATTGCCTCTTTAACAGATGACTCTCTGACAATTGTAGTCTCTTAGAGGCCCAGAGGAGGTAATTCCAGACCTTAAAATCAGATGAGATTCCAGACCTTAAAAGTGAGATTTGGAAAGTTGTTAGCAAAATAAAGCACATGTGTTTCACTTCACTGTGCCCGAGTTCTTGCCCAGACAGATGCATACTGAGAGTTGGTCTTCCCAGCTCTAAGGAACATAAAGTAAAGAGCCTATGGGAGACCCACAGTTCCAGGAACAGTGTAACTAGAGAAGTGCCTTGGGGAAGCAAAAATGCCATGGTGAATTCAACAGTTTCTGTTGTCATCAAAGAGTCAGGTAATGGGCAGGGATTATACAGAAGAGATGAAAGTAACTAAAGAAGAGAATGAGGAGGTGGCTTCAACCTTTCTTAAGTGAGATCTGTTAGGGTATAGAAATAAAAGTCTTGGAACACTGACAAAGACTATATATCACAGTAATCTGACAAATGCCTTTTAATGACTTTCAAGAATCGTAGACTAAGAGATTTGTAAACAGCTTTTTAAAAAAAATCATTTAAATTTTTTCATTCTGTAGTAGAGAAAGTTGTGGTAAAGAGGCAATGATCAGTCTCAAAATACATATTAAACAGAACAAGTTTAAAAGTGGCAAAACAAGTTTACAAAGCTAACTGCCCAAATAATGTGCTTTTTTTTCTAGTACAGTCCTTCCTAACCTGTAAAATATGGACCTTAGAAGCCTCATTAATTGTCTCATCTCCAAACCTACTAGAATTACTTCTGCATTCCTCCTTTTGGCATCCTTCCAAATAATGTATCATGTCTGCTTTTCAATTATTCCCTCTGTGCCACAGTTGTGAGCCCTGGGAAATGCCAATTGAGTATACTCAATTCTTTATTCTCATTCAGCCTTTACTGAGAACATCACTAAAATCCAGAGACTGTTCCTGAGGGAAACTTAGAAGTCATTTTCTAGAAAGTATATTTTTCCCTTTCCTACAGTTCAGTATGGCTGATTGCTGAATACAGAATATGCAAATACAAATGAATTTCTTCAAGAATCTTGGAATATTTCATTTCAGAATGTTGAAGAATGAACAACAGAAATTTCTTGTCTTTTGTATTCTGGCAGTGGAGAGTAGAAGAAGAGTCTGGAGTCTGAGATTCTGAGGCTACCCTGTAGGACAAGTGCTCCTGTGAAGCAAGAAACCTGAACTGCTCATAGACTTTCTCAGCAACAGATATTGAGTAAATGATTTCTGACTTCTTATGTTCAGCTCCTCTTCTGCAGTGTGAATAGGGCTGATTTGATAATCTCTAAATACTTTTTTGGCTTTTGCATTCTGTTTTTTGGGTTCAGGAAGAACTTCTCAAGAGGAAGGACCCTGAAGTCATTCATCTTCTGCCTCTACCATTTGTTCCAGGAATCATGAATCATGTCAATGACACCTGGATCCAGACATTTGTCCTTGTTGGTTTCACTGCCTCTGGAACCCTAGGACCTCTTGCCTTCTTGGGGACTCTGTGTGTTTATCTTTTTACCCTTGCAGGGAACTTGTTCATCATTGTCCTGGTTAAGACAGATTCTGGGCTCTCCACACCCATGTACTTCTTTATCAGTGTCCTGTCCTTCCTAGAGCTCTGGTATGTCAGCACCACAGTGCCTACTCTGTTGCAAAACTTGCTCCATGGGAGTTTACTCATCTCATCGAACTTGTGTTTCACACAGCTGTATGTTTTTCATTCCTTGGGACTCACTGAGTGTTACCTGTTTTGTGTCATGGCATTGGATCGCTACCTTGCCATCTGTCGCCCACTCCACTACCATAAACTCATGAACAAACAGGCACAGCAATGGTTAACAGGGGCCACCTGGTTGGCTGGCTTCTCATCTGCACTTATGTCACCTAGTCTCACTGCCACCCTGCCCTACTGCTCCAGAGAAGTAGCCCATTACTTCTGTGACTTGGCCCCTCTAATGCGGTTATCTTGTGTGGACACAGACTGGCGTGTTCAGGTCTTTACTGTGGTGGTTGGCTTAATCAACACTTGCAATCTTGTTATCATTTTAGGGTTTTATGGAGGCATTTTGAAAGTTGTGCTGAAGTTGCCCTCAGCTGCCAGTCGTGCCAAAGCTTTCTCTACCTGTTCCTCCCACATAATAGTAGTAACTCTGTTCTATAGCTCTGCTTGGATTGTGTATGTGGGCCCCCCTGTGATGCACTCTGAGGGTAGAGACAAGTTTATTGCTCTTATTTATGCTTTTATTACCCCTTTTCTCAATCCTATTATTTATACCCTTCGTAATAGGGAGGTGAAGGAGGCTGTTAGAAGGGTCACCCAAAGAATCAAGAGTGAAATGAAGAAACCCTGACATTGCATTTGACTAAGAGTCATCTACTTGGTAATAGTGCTTTCGGTTGTTAGTCAAGAAAATCAACTAACAAGTAATTGATCAAATCGTATGAAAAATGAACTACAATGAACTGATTGTTGGTGGTAGACAAATTGAGAAATGTGAAGAGAGAAGAAATATGGTCCCACAAACTACTAACATTGGAAAATGTGAGGAAATATTAGCAACAACAAAGAATGGAGTGCAACTGTTTGGGTTATCTTAGAGACTTGGAAAAAGACTGAATGATGTTGAGAGAACCTGAAGAAGTAAAACTGGTTATGAGTCTGTGATCAATATAAAATTCGCGGAGAAGTGTCAAGAGGGCATCAACTGAGCTCAGCCAGAAAAAAAATAAAGGGCACCTGGGTAAATGCGCAGCCATGGATTAGTGAGCTATGAAACAAGATCCACAGGAGTGTAGATTTGAAGGTGTCTGTGTGATTTTGCGGTGAAAGGATGTTCACGGTAAATAGACAATTTATTCTCTATTGGGTAAGGGAAGAAGATTGGAGGTGAAGCTGGTTAACACATGTGTTCTTGTTATCAGTTTAGAATTCTGTGGAGACATTTTAAAACCTGTACTGAAGTTGCCTTTGGCTGCCTGTCATGTCAAGGCTTTCTCCACCCATTCCTCTGATTTTACCATAGTGACATTATTCTAGGGTTCTGCTGGGTTGTGTATGTGGGTTATCTGTGATGCATGTTGAGGTCAGAAACAAGATTATGTCCTTGGGTAGTCTTTTCTTACCCCTTTTTTCAACCCTGTTATTTATACCCTTCATAAAAAGGAAGTGAAGGAGACTGTTAAAAGGGTTTCTGAGAGGATTAAGTGTTTGCTAAAGAACCCCTGAAGTTGTATACAGATCATGGCTCATCCTCTTGGTGATTGTAGAGCTCCCTTTGTTAGTCAAGGAGATCAACTAACAAATTTATCAATAGGTCATACCTCATGTGAAATATATTATGTAATGTACACATTCTTGCAATAGCATAATTTGAGAAAAGTAGTGGAGATAGAAATATAGCCCCAAGATCTACTAATATGTGAAAAGTACTTGTAAATTAAGAAATAGCACCAACAGCTAGCAGATTGAAGTGGCAATTTTTAGGTAGACTTAAAAGGAATGGTGATTGAATTTTGTTGAGAGAATGTGAAGAAAAAGGGTGGCTATGGTGTTGTGGTTAAGACGTGATACTTGGAGGAAAGTGCACAAAGTATTGCAAGATACCTAAACAAAACCACAAGGACACTATGGATAAATGTTCCAGTGTGCACTGCTGATCTATGCAAAGAGCATGAGTAAGAGCGTGAACCTGAGTGTCCATGCTTGATCCTCAGTAAGGGGATATTTTTAGCTGGAAGGGAGAATTTACACTCTAACACAGAGGAGCAAGAGATTGGAGACAAAGACACTCAACGAACTGATGGTACAGATTTATAGAAACAAATCTTCCACTTTGAGTTTGAAGTAATCAGGTATTCAACTGTCACTGGAGACCCCCAGCCCCAGTTTTTTGAGACAGGGTCGCACTATGTAGTTCAGGCCAGTCTTGCACTCACCTTGTAGCCCAAGCTGGCCTGGAACTCACAATGCTCCACATACCTCAGCCTCCAGAGTGCTGGGATTAAAGGCATGTGCCACCAAGCCCAGCTCATTTCTCATTTTTTAAGGCTTATTATTTGTTTTTTATTTTAAAGAGAAAAAATAGAAATAACAGTAAAGCAGAGTTTCAAAGAATTTAGTCGGAGAGTTACAATCATTAATACCTTGCTTATTATTGTCTTTATGGTAGTTAATCAGAGTACCAGTATAAATTTTGTTCCTGGTTTTTGAGTAACAATTTTGAAATGCTGTCTAGTGCAAGGTGACTTAGTTTTTATTTTAACTGACTTTAAGAGAAAATGTATTCTAAAGTGTAATCTGCACGGGTAGACATAGAGTAACGTATATTAGTTTTGGCTTCCATCTTTTTCACTATTCTTGACTAAGATGTAGAATATTTCAGAATCTGTAGGAAGCTGTTTAATGTGGATAAGTTATTTAATTGGAGGTTTTTATATGACAGTGTAGCTGCCAAGAAATGTTCCATAATCATGTTAAAAAGATCTACATTATATTCTCTGCTCATATGTTTGGTGAGTTTGAAGGCAAAACAAAACAAAACAAACAGAAAACTAATTTTAACATCATTAAAACCATAAATATGAATCTTATGGGGGAAGAAATAAAAATATGAGTAGAATATACCCATATTTTTTCTTTAATAAGTCAAAGCAATTGTTCTTTAAAAATCAGAAGTGGCTAATTTCGTTTTTAGGGTAAACGAGCATACAACTTGTGAAAACTTCCTTTGAACAAACAACCATTTATAAATAGATGAATTCCCAAATGAATACAGTAAATTGCTGACTCTTTGAATTAAGCAGCTCTAGACATGTTAGTGGCCAAAATCTGTCTTTCCACAGGAGAAAATTAAATGAAGAGTTAGGAAATAACTTGAAAAATTACTGAGCAACTAAGACATGGGCTAGGAATGAGGTAGCACCAAGATCTTCTAAAGATTTCCAGAGTACCACAATAACACTTAGACTCTAAGTTCTTTACTTTCTTTTACCTGAAACTGAAAGTCTATGGCCATGAGTGTCACAGGTAGAAGTGGGAGGATCTGTGAGTGGCAGATTTCCTCTTGAGGGCTGTGTTATCCATAGAGAACAGTCATTCCTGTAGCCAATGTGTCCTGCCATGAAAATATCCAAGGCTAACTGGCCAGCCTTTTTGATGTCACTGTTTTCTATTGCTATTTTCTTTCTAAAAATAAGAGTTAGGTCTATACTTCACAGAATTATCCCATGCTCCTGCCTAATTCCTTGTTGCCTGATTACATAGAGACCCATGATCACATAAACATACCATTTATACTGAAACATTATATGTATATCCATTTTCTGATTAAATATTGCAAGCAGGAAACTGGATAAATATATTTCCCAAATCAACTAGTAAGCAAACTTAACCCAACCCAAAATATTCAACTCTACTGAGAAAAAGGAAAGAAGGAAATCATCTTTAAAATCCAGAGGGTCTGGTCATGTT
The DNA here is from genome assembly GCA_004363535.1 of Dasyprocta punctata. Taxonomy (NCBI): domain Eukaryota; kingdom Metazoa; phylum Chordata; class Mammalia; order Rodentia; family Dasyproctidae; genus Dasyprocta; species Dasyprocta punctata. Next base: position 21,315 of record RJWM01027404.1, read on the forward strand.
GAGAATCCTTATTCTCCTTAGAACTGCTGGCACTGATGAAGTTTTTAGAACCCACATGAATACAAGATTTAGGCCACATCTTTGCTATACCCATGCTAGCAAGAAAAAAATTTCTTTTACCATGACTTATACGAGCTGCAGAGTAATTTTTGGAAATGTAATTTCTTGTTTACATCACAATAATCTAAAAACAATGCCACTGATTTATAGGCCATTGATTCAGTTCGTTGACTCACTTTGTGAAAAATTGAAAAATGTTTTTAAATTTTTTCTAAACATGGGGACCTAACCTTGATTTGTTGTAAAATAAATATATCACATGAATCTTCTTAAGGCGATCTTAATCAAAGACAAATACTTTTATTTTACTGAGAACGTGCAACCTAGATCTATTAAATGAGACAATTTCAAGGCAGGGTGTAGTAATCTTTGTTGTAATAAATTTCAAAATTATTTGGATGCAAACTGAAAACTGAGAACCTCTGACCTAACCTGACTGGTTGCTTGGAAGAAGGAACTAGATTTACAGAACCCAAAGCTGTGCTCTGCTCTACTTTTCTGGGTCTCGGGGCAGGCTGTGTATGTTTTGGTAACTCTCATGCAGTGATGGCCTGTGGCTTTCAGTGATGCATTTTGATATGGTAGGAGAGCTAGAAGAAAAATTAATGCACTCTTATGGTTTCAATATGAAATGTGCACCAGTGGTTTGTGTACTGAGGGAACTAAAGTCGTCAGTAGGTTACCCCACTTATGAGCTCAAATCCAAGATGAGCTTTTTGGGGGTTAGTCATGATTACAGGAATCAGGGCTCTGGGTTGTACCTTTGAAGGATCTATCCTGTTTAGACCCATTCTTTCTTTTCTCTCTGGCTCTCTTCCTCTGTTCTCTGCATACTGGATGCCATGAGAGCAGCAGCTTTCCTTCAACACTCTCCTTCGAGATAACATTTCTGCCATGAGTCAGCTAACCAAGGATTTAAACCTCTAAAACCATGACCAAAATAAATCCCTCCTCTTTTACATTGTGTCAGGTATTTTGTCCCAGAGCTGAATGCTGGCTAATAGATAAGACTGGTACCAGAGAAGTGAAGGATTTTGTTTGTTTGTTTGTGTGTTTGTTTCTTTTTCTGTGAGCATACTTGACCATGTAGTACAGAAAACTTTGAGGTAGAGTTTGGAAAAGTCTGAAGAACTGTGTTAGTAAAAGTCTGGAATGATATAAGCAGATATTCAGAGGTAATTCTAGAATCCATTTAGATCACAAGCTTACTAGAAATGGGGACAGCAAATACTGTGCACATGAAGTTTAAAATGGAAATGAGGACTCTATTGGGAATTGGATGAGAGACAATTGATGCTACATTTTTGCAAACAATTTGACTAAATTTTGACCATATCTTAAGGTTTTGTAAAAGATTAAATGTAATGATGATGGACTAAATATTCTAGTGGAAGAAATTTCAAGGTGCACGATGTTGAGTGTGTGGCATGTGTTTGGCTGGTCACTTTTAGCCAAGTTTAAAGGGGAAGCAGAAAGTTATTAACAGCTTGTAGTTTGGACAGTAAACAAACTAAAGGTTTACAGGTGGGACCATAATTGGTGAAGTTGCTCAAGAGATTAGTGGTATTTAAAAAGAAGCAAAAATTTTGCACTGGGATGTAAAGAAAGATGCTTCAAGGTAGTTTCAGGAGATGATGAGATGCAGACTCAAGGTTGTAAAAGTGTTAATCTTTCATTTCAGAAGAAAGCTACTAGAATTCTGATCCAATTCCTGAAGGGATTAGTTCCCAGGGGATTTGCTCCACCAAGCTATGCCACATTTAAAGGGCACTGTGAAAGTGGTCCAAGTGTGTGCAGCAACTGCTCATTCCGGATAGAGACGTTCGTATCCCTGACACGATGCTATGTTTATAGACATGCAGAAAGCATGAGTTATGAGTCATGGAGGTTTCCCCCAGATTGCAGAGGAAGGCCTGGGAGTACGTCATGGGCTAAGTACCTTGCTAGGAACATTTGAGAGTGAAATGTGTGGATCTGTGGAGCATGAACTTGAAGCTAAAACAGAAACCCTAGAAAGATGGCCATACCAGGAATATGCCAATCAAAACTGCATTAATTGATCAGAGTCAGTGCAATTGAAAGGTCACTTGACCAATAACTGGTAAAGCTACATAGATGGGACTGTTAAGTCCTTTGGAACTCACATCTTGTCACTATGTACATTGAATGATAGGTATGGAGTTGTGGGACTTAATGCTTGCTCTAGAAAATTTCAGTCTTGCTTTTGCCTAATTCCTCTCTATTTCTCTATTCCTTCTTTTGGAATGGGAATCTTTACCCTGTGGCATTTTATCTTGGTATTATGTAACTTGCTTTTGCTTTTAGAGTGGGTCACATCCAAAAATTTTCCATGAATCTCAGTGAAGACTGAACTTGGATATCTGAGCAATGCTAAAAGTGTTAAGAGTTTGTGGACTCTAGGAAATGGACAAAATTTATTTTGTATTAGAAGGCAATCATGCGACTCAGGAAACCAAAAGTACAATATTTAGGTTTAAATATGAAGTGTATTATCCCACTGATGAGTTCATTAGTACAATGATAAATATACATGTTAATGCCACATTGGAGAACATGCCCTGGAAGGGTATATCTTCCCCCAGGGGCTTGCTCTTTGACTCTCTTCCTCTGTTTTCTACTTGCTGGATGATATGAAATGGGAAACTTTCCTCGTCCTCTGCTATGATGATTCTGCTTGGAGACAGCTGAACATAAACTGAAACTCTGAAACCATGAGGCAAAATATATCTTTCCTCCTTCATATTGTGTATGTCAAGAATTTGGTTCCAACAAATGAAAACTCAATAATAATGTGCATACTTTCTTTCATAGTAAGATGCTTGAAATACCTTTCTGGAGTAAATAAAATACAAGGCACACAAACCATAAATAAATGTATGAAAAGTTTGAAGCGTATAATTTACAAGACCTACATATTAGATGTTAAACAGAACATACACCATTTTCAAGCACAAGTTGAATTAGATTCTAGACCATAAAACAAATCTCAATGAAATGAAGAGCATTATTAATCTTAAATAGATCTTTGCTTCCAAAAATAGCATAATCACTTCAGAATTGAATAAGTAAGTTGTAAATTTAACATATCATTTTTTCAGTATTGTTAAATCTTGTTTTTTAGGAAAGAAATGAAACAAATTCCTAAGAAGACTAATAAAAATAGAATGGACAGAGGAGTGAATGTTTTTAAAGAGTATCAATATAAGATTTTTATAACCACAGGTAATATAAGATTTTTATAACCATAGTTAAGTTTGAAATCAAAAAATTATTTTATTAACAGAGAATGTTAATTGATTCAAATTTTAAATTGACAAAACTCATTAAGAGAAAAATTGACAAATAGCAATCAGTAATATCAACTTGAGAAAAACAAAGTCTTAATACTATGGAATTACAAGCTAAAATTATTACTAGACACCTCAGGCCTAGATTGCTTACAAAGTGAGTTCTATCAAATATCAGAGAAAGTAGTTAGTATGTTGAGGAATAGAAACCCTGGAAATAGAGACTAACGTTCATTTTATGAAACTAGTCTAACACTGATTCTAAAACAATCTAGTCATATAAAAAATTAGCATGTAATCACATTAATTAAGAAATATGAAAATTTTCTGACCAAATTCTGTACCACTAAACCAAATCCCGTAGTTTCTATGAAGCAATTATAATTGCATTTGGCTTATCAAGAACATAATATTGAATGCTTGGGATTTAGCTCAGTGCGTAACAGCCTGTCTGGCAAGCTCAAGGTTGTGAGTTTGATCTCTGGTACAAAAAAAAAAAAAGGAAAATAAGATTGATTGATATATTTAATAAGCAAACAATGCATTTTATTATACTAACACATTAGAAAATATAAAGGTACCTAATTTGATGCAGGAAAAAAGGCAATCAATAATGATTCATAATTTAAGATTAAGAAAATTAATTTACAAATAGAAAAAAAGCTTCCTTATTCTGATAAATTGCATCCTTTAATCATATGTCAAATATCAAAGAGAAGCACAAAAAATGTTTCCTTTATGATCAAGAGCATCATTAAATTAGTGTCAAATATAACTTTTATAAAATACTGCACACAAAAGACTTGCTAGTGTAGCAAATATGTGAAAAGACTGCAGAATTTAAAAGTATAAAATTGGAAAGAGAAGAAAATTATTTATGGATGATGGTATCTATGTTGAAGTATAGATAACCACAAAGAAATTATTGGAATTAACAATAATGAAATTTGATGCAACTCACTGGAGATAATAAATGAAGCTAGTTGCATAATTTTACAGCAGACACAATCAGAAGATGAAATTATGGAGATAGTGCTTATTATCCACTATCTATCTTGTTACATAGCTATCTGGCCTAACAAGAGATGTTCAAGACTTTTTTTGGAAATTATTATAAATTTCTGTTTAACATTGTTACATAAAATTTATAAATGGTGAGATGGACCATACTGATACATGGGAAAATAAGTATCAGAAAACAATCTCATCTCTCTAAATGAGCTTATTGATGAAATAAAGCCTAATAGATATTTCTAAGAGTGGTATTCAAGGAAATTAGACAAACTTTTTCTGAAGTCTAACATTTTCTTTATACTCAAGAAGGAGGAAATGTGGCAAATGGGGGCTGTGGAATTTTCAATCAGATATCAAGTGAACTTATAAAACAATTTTCGTTATACTTAACGACCTATGAGAGTGACAACATTTGAAGAAATTCTAAACTGAACTTTGGTTTGCATGGCAAAACATTATTTTGATTCTAAAATATTTTTAGTCTATTATTGTGCATAAATTTTATCTTTGTATTATACTGATTAAAGTATGCTTGATTTAAATAAAAATATAAAAAATGAAATACCAGCCTTCTGTTTTTGGAAATACATTTCTATCAGAACACAGCCACATCCATTCCTTCACCTGTTGTTAGTGGCTACACTTGTGCTACAAGGGCACAGCTGAGTAGTTGTGACAGAGACTGTAGGTCTCACAAAGTGTAAAATATTTACTACTTTGTTCATTCAGAAAACTTTTCCCACTCTGACTCTAAAGTATTTACATAGTATTGTGTAATATAGTTTGGTGAGGAATAATTGAAACAACGAATGTAATAATGAATGCCATGAAAATGGTGTGGTAGTAGGAATGTAAAGATGGGAATGGTCAGCACAAAAATAAAGATGGTACACTTTTTTTTTTTTTGAGGCAGGGTCACACTATGCAGCCCAGGCCGGCCTCGAACTCACAACGCTCTGCCTATCTCAGCCTCCTGAGTGCTGGAATTAAAGGTGTGCACGACCACGCCCGGCTAAAGATGGTACTCTTATGGATGATGTTCATTGGGCAATGAAGTTAGTGATGATGGATGAGAAATCTTGAAAAGAGAATTTTTAAGAAGATGATCTTTACTTTTGGGATGTCTAATGCTTTATTCATTATATGTATGCTCATGAATATGC
>RJWM01027405.1:0-26878 GCA_004363535.1 Dasyprocta punctata
TGACTGCCCTTCTCTGGAGCTGTGCACAATCTAGGCTGGTGACAGTGACTCAGTGCAGGGCCTCTCATGCCGGGGGACACACTGTCCTGGAGCCCCGCCTGCACAGAGGCCTGTCACAGTGGCGGCGGGGTGACAGCCCCTCCAGACGGGACCCTGTCCTCACTTCAGGCATCAGCGTGCCGAGTGGCCGTGGTCACAGCCCCGCACTGTGCACCTGCCGTGCCCTGGGAGGGTGCTGTCCCGTGCGGGGGCGGGGGCCTGTGGGATGCGCCCTCCCCGGGGACCCCCGTCTGTCCTCCCCGCCCCTCACCTCCTGCCTTCGCTCCTCAGATCACGCAGGAGGCCGGGGAGTTCATGATCACCTTCCCCTACGGCTACCATGCTGGCTTCAATCACGGGTTCAACTGCGCAGAATCCACCAACTTCGCCACCCTGCGGTGGATTGATTACGGCAAAGTGGCCACGCAGGTAGGCACCGGGAGCGGCCGTCGCTTGTCCCCCTGGCTGGTCTGCTGGGGGCCCTGGGGGAGGTGAGGCAGTCCTGACCTGGAGGCTGGGGGCGGGCGGGAGGTAGGGCCCAAGATGGCCTGGGCTCGGATCTGGCGTTTGTCTATGGCAGCCCCAGCGCCTGCGCCTAGGGGTGACCCCACACTTTGGGGCTCAAGGGCTTCTTGCTGACTTGGGGTCACCAGAAGCTATGCAAAGGCCAGGAGAAGAGTTTGTGTCCCCCGGTAATTCACCGTGCTTGGGCTCTGAGGACGTGTGCTGGCCGTGCATGTGACAGCAAACCATGTGCGCACAGCTCCCTGGGGAGCTGCCTGCAGGACGCCTGCCCCTGCGCTCTGGGGGGAGGCCTGAGTTCCTCTCCCCGGCCTGGGGCTAGGGCCGCATGGCCCTGGCTCACGTGCTGCTGCTGTCCCTTCCGCCCCATGGCAGTCAGGCGCCAACAGGCCTGCCCAGGTGACAACAGGCACCAGGATTGGGGCAAACTGGGTTCCCCCAGTCTGGGTCTGGGGGTGGGGTGAGAGGGAGCTTGCAGGCTGGATGCCGATTACCCAGCATCCCTCAGGCCTCAGACCTTTGTGCTGGGCAGCATGGCCGCGGGGGGCCTCCGGTGCGCCCTGTGGGGTGAGAGGTGTGTGAATGGGGTCACCACAGCCTTGCGTGTTCAGGACCAAGGACAGCGCAGAGCACTGTGGTGGCCGGCGTGGCTCAGGCTGTTGACAGTGATGGGTCTGGGGGAGCCTTGTGTTGAGCTGTGAGGTATTCAAATGAGCATTCTGGGAAGCCGCGCTCTGCCTGCGGGCAGCCTGACGCTCCCGCTGGTCTGCGTGATCCCTGTTTTTTATATCTCAGTTGTTCCTGTCTTTATTGCTGCAGGGCTGGTTTCAATTCCATGTGTTTTTGCAGCACCGGGGCCAGAACCTGGGGCCTCGGCTGTACTCGGAAGCCTGCCCCGCTGGGTCGGGAGTGGTGGGGGCTCCGAGGCCGGCGGGCGGATGGGAGCTGGCGGTGGGCGAGGGCGGAGCGAGGCCCAGCACTTGTGGGGGGCTGAGCTAGAGGAGTAATTAGGCCTCTCAGGCTGTGGCGGGCGGGTGGCCGGGCGAGGTGGCCGTGTGCGTGTCACTGCAGACCCGGCCAGTCTGTCCCGCAGGTGCCGTCACTGCCGAGGCTGCCCAGACATGAAAGGCAGTTTTGGGTGCAGCCATGTGTCCACAGACAAGTGACACTTGGGAAGTGCGGCCTGGATCGGGCCTCTGCGCTGACATTGTTAGGTGGCGGAGCGTGAAATTGCTGAACGCGTGGTGCTGTGCTGGGCGGGCGGGCGGGGCTCTGGGCCCTGCCTCTGCCGGCTGCGGGGGCTCAGGCTGGGCTGCACCCTGGGGCCAGGGTCCCTGCTCCGGTGGGTCTCACTGGAGAAAGCTGGGAGGGTGGGAGTTGGGGAAAGGTTGGGTTGGGGCTGGGGGCTCCTCCAGCCCCCGTGTGGCAGCCCCTCGACCCCGTGCCGCACTCCCCCATCACCTGGGCGCCCCTCCACCTGCTTGGGGGCCAGAGGCGAGTCCCCGGGTCCCTGCTGTTCTGCCCTCCCTCGCCAGCCTCCACCCAGTCAGGCGTTCAGGCCGTGCCCGGCCAGCAGGTTTTATCTCATGCACGGAGCAGGCCTGATTTTTTACACCTTCAAAGCCGTGGGGGAATCAGAACACGTGGCCCGTGACAATTGCAGAGAAGTTGGGCTCCATGTTCCTAAGGTCGCATCTTCGGGGCGCAGCTGCACTGTCCATTGTGGGGCCAAGGCCGCTCCACCCTGCGGTGCCCCGACCGCAATGGGACCTGTCCCCGAGGCTGGTGACCTCTGCGTGACTCCGAGTTGTCCGGCTGCGGCCCGGATGGGCAGGGACCGGAGAGCGCCGTGGCGTGTGCCGTGTGCCCCGCCTCTCGGACACGGGCTGTTGGGTTGAAGTTGGGGTCCGGGCTGTTCTCCGTGGGGCGACCTGCACCCTCAGGGTGCTGAGCAGCATCGCCGGACCCCACCGGCTCCATGCCAGCAGCTCCCCAGCGTGACAGCCGTGTGTGTCCCCAGACACGGCCCGCAAGGCCCCTGGCCCGGGGGCACTTCCGCTTTGCGCCCTCAGCTGTTGTTTTTGGCCTCCCCTGGCGAATCCTGAGCGCCGCCCAGGAGGCACCCACTCTGGGCGCCCGCGTCCTGCACAGCCGGTCCCCCTGCACCCCAGACACTGAGGTCACCCAGCTGCGCAACTGCAGCCCCACCTTGCAGATGTCCCCAGCTCCGGGGGCGCTGGGCTGCAGCAGGACCTGCCCGGTACCCACTCACACCCTGCCGTCCGACTCCCCCTTCAGGGCCCCGGCGCCAAGAGTGAGGCCCACCCCAGACCCCCGGAAGTCAGCTCTCTCTCTTTTTCCCTTTCTTTCTGGTGCTCGAGTTTGAGCCCAGGGCCTTCACACTGAGCTACATCCCCCGGCCTGTTTTATTTTTTATTTTGAGACAGGATTTCACTCAGTGGCCCAGGCTGGGCTCAGGCTTGTGATCCCCCTGCCTCAGCTTCCCGCAGTGCTGGGACAACAGGTGTTCAGTGCCCTACCTGGCTGGTTTTCGGGTTGATTTTTGCAGTGGGAATTAAACCAACCCAGCGGGAGACACAGGACTGCGGCAGGACAGGGCCCACAGACCACTCTGAGCCCGGCATCCCGGAGGCCCCTCCTCACCTCGAGGCAGCCTGGGTCCCCGGAGAGGGGACTCTGGGAGGTGGCGCAGGGCCAGCGGGCTGAGTGTCCCTGCGTGTGCTGTGACAGGATGTGCCCCCAGCTTCTGAGCCCCCGCATTGCCACGCGGGCGTCTTCCCGCCGTGTGACTCAGAGGCACTGCCAGGCCTGCCCCTTTCTAGCTTGGTGACGTCCCACAGCAGTGACATGGCCTCGGTGAGTGCAGGCCCGGGCTGACGACCTTGAGGGGACAGAGGTAGTGAGTGCCGAGGTCACAGGTGGTCAGCCCAGCACACCCTCCCCCTTCCTGGTTCCCTGCTTGCCCCCTTGGAGGTGCAGGCACCCGATCCACGGCGGCAGTGGGGTGCACCTCGGTGGGCCGGCAGCGGGCTCCCCGTGCTCTGATTTCCCAAGCCCTGCTCCCGGCAGGCCCTCGGGAGCACACTGGCTCCTGGGGGAATTGCTAATGGGAGATCAAAGGGACGCCAACTTCCTCGGAGGCAGGCAGCACCCGCTCCAGCCTCCCCCGCTCCGAACCTCAATTAGTCCTGCAGGCTGCACGTCGCCTTGGATTAGTTCCCTGCGCGCGCCGTGGGGGGCACAGCACCGCCTGCCGCATGGCAGCCTGGGGGGCTCGCCCCGTGCCTGAGCCACCTACCAGGCCAAGGGCTGACCACAGATCACACAGAGCCAGAGGGCTGCGAGCTGGGGTGGCCTGGCCAGGACCCCCAGTGAGGTGTGCTCAGCCAGCCCTGGGCAAACCCTGGTGCTCCTGGTGGTGGGCATCCAGGTTGGGGGGACTCAGATCCCCAGGCACTCTTTCTAGAGACGCCCCCGCTCGGCACCCCCATAACCCCCATAATCCCAGGTCCAACTGGCAGCAGCTAGCACTGGTTTGGGGGCGCCAGCAGGAAGCAGGTTGGGGGCGGCCCTTACCCACAGCCTGGGGTCCATGAGACCTAATTACTGTAAGACTGCGCCAGCTTGCTCTGCCCCTCTGAGGACCGCGCACCTTCTGTTTGTAACAATGTCGCCTGCTCTGGGTGATTAACCCAGCCCGGGGAGGTGGCAGAAGGCTGGGGCGGTGGGGGGGGGGAGGTCAGGCGGAGGGGCGAAAGCCCCGACCCCCAGACCCAAGGTGCCGGCTGCCCCGTGGCTGTGCCTCACTGGCCCTCTGATTTATGGCCATGCAGGGTCCGCTGTAAAGCGCTCTGTGAAATACGCTCTCCTCCGTGCCGTCCCCGGGTCGCTCCTGCCCGCCTCCCTGTGCCCGGCCCCTCCCAGCCCCACCGGGGGGTTCTGGTGAGGTCAGGCCTGGATGTCCCCCATGGGGCAGCCCTCCGAGGCTCACTTCCCCAGCAAAACACGTGGGGCTTCTGGGGGGCCCTTTCGGGGGCTGTTGGAAGTGTCGTCGCTGTCCCGCTCATCAGCGTGGGCCGTCGGGTGGTGGCACCTGCTGTTTGGCTCCGCATCAGGCAGGTGGTGGCCTGGGGCGCGGCGCCCGGGCGTCCCTGCAGGAGCCCCACCGCGAGTTGGGCCCGGAGCCGGCGCCTGTTGGCTTGGTTTCCAGTGGTTTCCTAATGAGCTGGTTCCTGAGTGGCCCCTGCTGCAGCTCGGATAATTACCTTGGAAACGGGGGGCTGCGGTTCCGTCCCCAGCTTGCCGGCGTTGGATGTGGGGCGGTGCAGGGTGTCGCGTTCCAGCCCCACACATGGAGCAGTGGACATGTTGGGGACTCACGCGCGTTTCTCCCACCGCGCCCCCTTCCACTCGGCGCTGTCACCGTGCCGGTCACCGTTCAGTGCGGGTCTAGGGACAAAGAACCAGCGAGGAGGAAACGCATCCCACCCGGAGGCTGTGTCGGCCGCACAGGGGAGGAGAGGGGCGCAGTCCCCCAGGGCGGCCCCTTTGGGGGTTGGGGGGCTTGCCTGGCCGCTGTGCTGGGCACTGCCGCCCCCGGGCTTCTGGGCCCAGCCTTCGTTACTGTCCGAGTCCTCCCCAGCTCTTAGAAGGGCGCCCCAAGCCAGTGTGACTCCATCTTAGCTAACTGTACCTGTGCGGACCCAGCCCCTTCCTAACTCTCTTCCGGGGTCCCGTGGGGGTGACGCTCTTCAGCCCCACGCGCCCGAGGGTGGGGTGCTGGAGAGGAAAAGGAGCCGAGCCAGCGCCAGCACGGAGGAGGGCGAGTGGGGCTGGGGCCGCAGTGGGGCGTCACGCGCCTGCTGCATCTCAGGAAGGAGTGGTCTCCTGGCCACGGGGTGGGTGCAGAGAGGACCTTTGTCCCTGTGACCCAGCAGTAGGGGGACCTGGGGTGCGGGCTGTGGAGGGGCTCTGCCGCACCCCTGGGTTTGGGCTGACGCTGGGGCCCATGGTGGTGACGGTGCAGAGACCAGCAGGGCCGCACAGGGTGGGACACGGAGACCGCGCAGGGTGGGCAGGAGCCCCTTCTCCTCAGGGAGGCGTAGACCGAGCGCCACCACCCCCAGCACCCAGCTGTGCCACAGCTTGTGAGAAGCCACGCGGCCCCAAGGCGATGCGGGCGGTGCAGACCCAGCACGAGGCCCCAGTGAGGACAGCCCCGCCGTGTCCAGCTGCAGGTGACGGCGGGCCATCGGGGCTGTCGGCTGGAGGACAGACTTGGCTGTCACCTCGCAGGCAGGGGTGGCCCCGTTCCGCGCTGCTCCCAGCCGCACATTGCCGGGCGCCGGCGGCTGTTCCCACGCTGTGGCGCGGCCTCGATGTTCCGCCCTGGTTCCCGCGTCTGCAGGCCGGGAGAGAAGAGGGCCCCTGCGGCCCAGCGCTATTTGGGTTGATGATTTTATTGAACCACATTTAATAATTTTCTCTTCAGGCGATGGCTGGGACTCCCGTTTCCCGCTTTGCTACTTTACATGAGCAAATTCTAATATCTGCTCAATCTCTTAAAACGAGATGGCCCCTGATTAAAGCTCAGAGCTGTTTCAATGGGGGAACCGCGGCCCGTCAGCCCCACGGGCCCTGCGCCTGGCCTCGTTACTCTCTGCCGCGCTCAGCAGTGGCCCCGGGAGGCGGGAAGAGATGCAGGTCCCAGGACAGAGCCGGCTCCCAAAAGCAGACCTGCAGGGGTGGCCCCAGGACCCTAGAGGCGGTCAGCAGCTGCAGCAGTCCGGGGCCTGGGGGCCTCAACCTCAGGCTCGGGGCCCTCAGGGCTTCACGGTTATGTAGCTGTAAATTGTCCTTTATAGCTCATAAAGACATCAAGCACGCAACGGGACCCCAGGGCAGGGCCTCCCCGGCCACCCACGCCGGAGGACCGGAGCGGGGCAGTGGCCATCGGCAGGAAGCACTGTGGCCCCCACAGACCCCGGGGCCGGTCCTGCAGTCCCCACTCCAGAGCCGCCACCTCTGTCTCCTAGGCCCGCTCCCCGCGCTCCCGTCCTCCTCTGGGGCTGTGCTGGGCAGTGACCCACGTGAGGCCGAGAGGTGCTGTGGGAGTGTGCTGTGTGCCCATCATCCCGGCACTCCGGGAGGCCGAGGCAGGAGGATCGCAAGTCCCAAACCAGTCTGCATAACTCAGCAAGACCCTGGCTCGAAATAAAAATAGAAGAAGGTTGGGGATGTAGCTCAGAGCAGAGAGTTCCATCCCTGACACCAAAGAAAAAAACAAAAAACAGTGTCAGAACACCACTGAGTAACGAGACGCCCAAGTCTTCCTGGGAGTTAGGATTTATTCCTAGGAGAAAGTTAAGCTCCCTTCACTTTAAATCCCACGAGACGTCCCCTGCCCAACCCCATGTGCGCAGTCTGGTGGGAGGAGGGGGTGCTGGTGAGGGCAGCGTCTCCTGTGACCTGTGACCTGTGCCTGTGCAGGGCCCCGGGAGGCAGCTCCCCAGTCTCCAGGTTCGGTCCCCACCCTCTGCTGTCCCCACAGGCCCGCGGCTTCCAGGTCCCCGGCTCCCGTGCTCCAGGAAGGAGAGATTTGCTCGGCCCTCGCCAGCCCCACGCTCTGTAACCATCAGCCCTTACCCGTTTCTCATTTTCTCTGGAGCTTAGCCGCCGGTCCTGGGAGACTGTGTCTCGGACACCAGGCTGTTTGATGTGTCAGTCTGGTGAGGTGGGTGACAGCCGCACTGCTCAGGGCCGGCCGCGCAGTAACCGGGCTCCTGGTGACGGGGATGAGCCAGCGGCAGAGGCGCGGAGATGAGGTCGTGAATCTGCCTGTCACGTGTAAGTGACAGCCGTCCGTGGGGGGCCTCCAGCTCGGCGACTTCCCGACCCTGGGACTTTCTTAAGGGCTGGGGACTCAGAACCCAACGCCCAAACCTCCACATGGGGATCAGAGTGAGGCCGAGGGGCAGCCCAGCCGCAGGCCCAGTGTCGCACCCACACCGTCCCTGCCCGGCCTGGTGAGCAGGAGCCCGCATAGTAGTGGGGCTCGGCCGCCTGGACACAGCATGCCGCAGGCCCTGGGGACCTGGGGAGTCCCACAGCGCAGCCCCTGCCCCTCCTGGGGTGCTCGTCTGATCCAAGCCTCCTGGCCCCGACGGACCGAGCAGCAGACTTCCAAATGCACTGCGCGCCAGGCTGGACCTGAGACGCGGCTCTGTGAGCTGAAAGTCGGGAACCGTTTTGCTCTGGGGTGCTATCGCCCCAAATACAGAATGGAAGCCAAAGCCAGCGCCTTTTTGGGGGCCATCCAAAACCTTGGGAAGCTGCAGCTCTGGCTGAGACAGTCACTGCATGGGGCCTGTGAGGCGTGTCCCTCCCAGGTCCCTGTCTGTGCCCTCGCTGGGCCTGACGTGGTGCGGGACCTGTCCTCCTCCCGGCTGTCTCTTGGGGACTGCACTGTTGTGTCCTTCTGTGTACGGACGCCCGGGTTGATGACAACAAGACTGAAACGCGCTGGACCAGGACGTGGGAAGTCTTCGGGCCAGGGGTTTGGAGCCGACTAGTGCTGGGGAGGCAGTGTGGGCACCTTCCCGGGTGGCTTACGCTCCTGGGGACCCCGTGAGTGCTGGGGTGGCGCTCCTCACAGCAGGGGATCAGCTCGGGCCCTGTTGCGGAGGGCAGGGACCTGGGGTGGCCGAGTGCGAGGCTGCGTGGTGGGGACGGGTGGGACCCCGCTCAGCACACCGTGGGTGTGGGGACAGCCGCCACCCAGGTTCTGAGACCACAGGTCACACCACAGAGGCCGCTGCAGGCCTCGGTAGGGGTCGGCACACTTGCCGTAGTACCCATGCCATCAGAGGCCACATCCCCCGTTGTGACTTTGGAATCTGCTGTTGGGGAGCAGATCCAGCTCAGGCCCAGGGGTAGTCAGATGTCAGGACCGTGTGACAATAAAACTTTATTTAGAAAGCGCAGGGCAGGCTGGCCCTGCAAGCGGCCTGATCCGAGCGGTTACTTGTTCGGTGATGAGGTCGAGGGAGTGGCGTGGAACTCGCTTGGTCCTGGGGTGGAGGGGCCTCATGGGTGTCTGCGTGCATTGTGGCAGCCACTTGTCTGGGGTCCCACCTGGAGCCCCCTGCTGGGCGGCCCCACAGCTGTCGCCCACCCTCAGCGACCCGGGTGCTTCCGGGCCGTCACTGTCCTGAGACGCTCAGCGACTGTCCCTCTAGCACCTGCTTCCCCAGCCCACCCGGATGTCGGACAGGGGTCTGGGGATTCTGGGGCTCGTGTGTGCCAGGCGAGTGTTTATCTCTTAGCAACAAGGCCGAGAGTGTCTTTGCATTTCTTCTTGGTTTGGCAAGGTCTGAAGGAGAGTAGGTGGGGACAGGGGACAGGGACCCAGAGGGTCAGAGCACGTACCGTCCCTGCCTGGGGTCTTCGGGGCCGCACGCACGCTGCTCTCCGCGCCCTTCTGAAGCCTGGGCTTCTCCAGGGACGTCAAGGGCCAGTGGGTGACCCAGAGCCCTGCCCCTCCTGCCACCCCCGCCGCTTTCCCCCGCTTCCGCCAGCGGCGGGGCCAGCCTTGCTCCGCTGCGTCCCGGCGCCATCAAGCACATCCGCGAATTAATTGAATTGGCACCGGCAGCTGTGGCGAGCAGCCATGTCAGGGGCTCTTTGAGGAGCGCTTTGTGGGGGGCTGCCGCAGCTGTGGGGCTGCCAGGAGAGGCGGCAGCGCTCCCCAGGAAGGAGTAGCAGCCAATCGAGCTGAGGGATGGGGCAGGGACCCCCTGGAGGGCACAGTCAGAGGCCGCCGTGTAGCCGGGTTAATGGCGTGGGCTGCTGGAGGGACCCCACGCCTACTCCAGGGCCCATCCGTCCCCACAGGGGTTCATGCGGCTGCCCGCCTTGGGGGTGTGGTGCTGCGGTGTGACTGGCCACTGCCCTTGTCCTCGTGGCGCTGGGTGGCTGAACGCCGGGGACTGTGTGGTGGCCCTGGGGCCCAGGTATACTCAGGTCTGCAGGGTGGGGGTGCTCAGCCCCTCTTTCCCTGTTGGTGCCCGATTTTTCCATGGGAAGCTAATGGCCCAGCCGCGCCCCTGGAGGGCTGCTCCATCTCTGCCTCAGTGCGGGGGAGGGGCCACGCTGCAGCCTCAGGAACGGAGCCGCGCGTCCCCAAGGCTTGCAACCGGCAGGGCGGCCAGGGGCAAGGTGGGGGCAGGTGGGGGCGATGAAGACAGCCCGATGGGCTCGCTGCTTTCCTGACCCCTCCCCTGCAGCCAGGGCGCAGCCAGATCCGGTCCCGGCGCCTCCCAGGCTCAGAGGAGCGGCGCGGTGGCAGCGAGACCCCTGTGCTGTGCTTGGCGTCTCCCTCTCCCGCACCGACAGGCCGGGGGCCGGGGTCCCGTCTGCAGCCCCCAGCCTAGGGAGTAACCTGCACCCCAAGCCACATGGCCGGGACTTCCTCCCGGACCCACTGGGGCCTCGCGTGCCCATGCTGCCCGCGTCCCTGTCGAGCCCTGGAAACGTTCCCGCGGCGTCCCAGGGGCCACCGGTGCTGCAGGGTGACTGGCAGCCCCGTCTCGGCTGGCGGTGTTAGGCTGGCAGGCAGGCGGGGAGGTGGGGCCAGCTTGGCGGGTGCAGCCCCACCACGCGCTCTGCAGAGCGAGGCCCCCACCCCAGGCGTGCACAGGTGCGCTTTTTAATTACGCCAGAAGAAGCAATCGCGAAACCGCTCAGTACAAATCCCTTAAGCTGCCGTGGCAGGCGACACCAGGGAGGCCGCGGCCCGGCCAGGAGCCTGGGCACGAGTGCCACCTGCGCTCCCACCTCTCTCCGGCCAAATGGCACCGGCAGCCTCAGGCTCGCCGCCCTGGCATCCTAAAAGTGGGTCTGCGGAACTGTGCTGTAAAGGTCCCCTCCCCTCGGGGTGGTCCCCGTACGTGGATGGCAGGGGCTCCGGCTGCAGGAAATTTCCGCCAGCGCCCTGGAGCAGGAGCAGGGCAGGGAGAGGCCAGTGAGGGCGGGGACCACAGCCACACTCAGGTCCTCCCCTCCCTGCCTCCCCGTGGAGGGTGCTGCGGGGCCAGTACAGGGTCCCCAGAGCAGCAACGGGGGCGCGGTTTACTTCTCAAGGAGGCAAGGGGCGCCAGGCGCAGGCTGGGGACCTCAGGCTACCACCAAGCAGCACATGTGTCCCCCACGAGACCAGGACTGGGGCAGTGCAGCTGCCGGGCCACGGCCACATGCGGCCCCCTGTCCTCTGTGCTCTCCTTGCCTCGAGGGTCCACACGTCTGTGCCCCCCGAGAGGCCGGATAGGGGCGGGGGCCCCGAGAAGTCGAAAGCACCTGTGTCCCGGCCCGTTGTGGGTGGAGCTTGCCAGCCCCTCCCTGCCCGAGACCACGGCCCCCTCCCTGTCCCCTCGCTTCCGGGCTGCAGGGCCCAGCTCTGCAGTGGTGGACAGTGTGACATCGGAGCCGTGCGCTCAGCTGCCCTGTGTCCCTGCCCCTGGGCCCCTGAAGCACCGGGTGTCCCCAGGTGGCCCGCAGTGCCCAGTGTGGGGACCTTACACCCTGCTGAAGCCACACAGCCCTGGCTCTGGGACCCCGCTTCCTCACGTGGTGGCTGACCCAGGAGGCCAGTGTCACCCTGGCCAGGGCCCTGGAGGAGGTGGCCTGCCCCGCCCGGGCCGCGCTGCGTGTCCCCTCCTTTCCCCTCTGCGCTTGGGCCCCGTCGTCCTGGGATGTTTGCTGTCATGGCACTGTCCAGGTCGGGTCTGTCCCCTGGGGCCGCACCTCCAAAGGCCAGGCCACGTCTGAGCCAAGGGGAGGCTGCCGGTGACGGAGCCGGTGCCCCCGAGCCGGGGTTCCTGTCCCCGTCCCCGGTGGCGTCTCAGGCGTGTGTGTCCCCGCAGTGCACGTGCCGCAAGGACATGGTGAAGATCTCCATGGACGTGTTCGTGCGCATCCTGCAGCCCGAGCGCTACGAGCTATGGAAGCAGGGCAAGGACCTCCCGGTGCTGGACCACACGCGGCCCACGGCGCTCAGCAGCCCCGAGCTCAGCTCCTGGAGCGCCTCGCGCGCCTCGCTCAAGGCCAAGCTCCTGCGCAGGTGGGTGGCCGCAGGCGGGTGGCCGGGGACGGCAGGTGTCCGCCCAGCGCGCCGCACAGACCCCTGCCCTGGGCCTGCGATGGGGACCGGTGGGGCCCCGTCCTCTCCCTCCTCCTCCCCTCCTCGTCGTTCTCTCCTCCCTCCGTGTCTCTCTGTCCGCATCCGCCTGCTCTGAGCCAGGGCGGCCCTGTGATGGTGAGTGCTGTGGAAACAGCCCGCCAGTCGGCAGCATTCAAGGCCCTTTTTGCCTCGAACAAAGAATTGGACAAAACAAGCCGAGAGACGGTGCCAGAAGTGTGTCTGGAAAGCGAGGGGTGAACGTTTATGGGAGACACCTGCTGGGCACAGCAAACTCGGGCTGAACGAGAGGAGAAGCAGATAAAAGCACAGCTAGAAGGGCGTGCTGCGTCTGGGAAGCGCAGCGGCCCAGGCTCCCCGCGGCGGCCGGGCCTCTCGGGAGGGGTCCTGCACACGGAATCTTGCCCTGGACGGGTCCCGCTCCTGTTGCCAGCCCGCTGTGCCGCGCCCTATCCCTTGTAGCAGGGCCTCGGCCACTTGGGGCAGAATGTGGTTGTGCCCTCCTGCCCTGCCTCCTCAGCAGAGCCCTGAAGGCCCTGGTCATGCGGTTCCGCTCTGGGGGCCCCCTCGGGTCCCTGGTTCTTTCTGCCTTTGCCCCTGGAGTGAGAACCTCACTTCCTGCCCTCAAAGCAGCTTGCTCAGGCCCTTTTCAGCTCCGAGAGGGTCAGGTCCTGTGCGGGGCCTCTGGGCACCCGGGGGCTGCGGGGCTCCTGCCCTCTGCACCGTTGTTACTTACTGAGCACCTGGCATGTGGCTCAGATTTGGGGCCCCACCCCTAAGGTGTCCTCAGACACCTCTGTTCATCTCACCGCAAACCTGGGGACCCCTCCACCGAGTGGTCCCCTCCCAGCTCCACCCACCGGTGAGCAGGCTCACAGTTCCCACAGCGCCGGGCTCGGGGGCCTGGGTGCGGGCCTGGTGAGGATGCGTTACCGCTCCAAGCAGGGAGGCCGGCGGCCCGGCCCAGCCCCACAGCTCATGGGCACCGTGTCCAGGTTGGGGGGTCCCTGCTGCTCCCCCATTTGCCAAGGGACATTCCACGGTCGCTGAGAGACGGCGCCTCGCTCTGGGGACCGCGGCCTCCCAATGGGCGGGGCCCAGGGTGCCCCTCGTCTCTGCTGTGCAGCCGCTAAGGACAGAAGCGCCGCTGTGGCCTGCGCCGTTGTCACACTGGCTCTGCGGTGGCCGCCAGCCCGACCGCGTCCCCCTCTTCTTCCCACTGCCATTGGGTGGTGCCCGCCAGGGCCCAGCAGTCTCCCTTGGGCGACGTCCCCGTGGCATCGCGCGCTCTGTCGCCCGGGGGTGTCGTCGCACTGCCGGCCTCTTCCCGGCAGGGCCCTGCAGGCGGTGAGCTCCCTCCAGTCTCTTTTGTCGTCTGCGCCTTTGATTCCTGTCAGAAAGCCCTGGCTCACTGGGCTGGCGCGGCCACACTGCCGCCTTCCTCCCAGCCGCTGGACAGGCCATCTGCATAATGGTTAATTGATTGCGGCTTGGGCTAATTGGTCAACAGAGCGGAGCGCCCGCCGATAAACAGGCGCTCTTCCGGGGCAGAGGGGATTAGCGTGAGTGCGGCTGCCAGGAGGCTGCGCCAGGCCTTTGCGCGGAGCAAGTAGCCTTGGGCCGGCGTCCCTGTCGCCGCACAGCCCCCTGCGCCCCAGGTCCCCAGCCCACCGTTTCTGGAGTGTCACGCCTCCCTGTCACCGCCCCAGCACCCGGACGGAATGACAATCAGGTCCCGTCCCGGGGATGTAATTTGCTTTAAAGGCAAAACAAGGCCGATTCCCTTTCCTTCCTGTGAAGTCGGGGCTCAGTGCGGGAAGGCGGCTGTGTGCGGGTTAAAAGCCCAACCCAGGCCCAGAGCTGCCCCAGAGGGGACGGCTCCCCATGTCCCAGACACAGCCCAGTGTCCCCTGGTGACCAGGGGGCAGCATCGGGGTGGCCTCTTGGCCCCGTGTGGGTCCCCCTCCAGCTGAATGCCAAGCCCCAGCCGCTTCCTGCCGCCAGCCGTGTGGCCCAGGTGTCCCTGGCCCTGTGGCTCCCCCGGCCCCTCCAGCCACCTGTGAACGCCCTCAGACTGGGGCGATGAGGAGCAGCCCCCCAGCTCCTGCTGGACCTGCAGCCCCCGGAAGAATGTGCCGCCCGGGCCGCAGGGAGCGATGATCCCGTGCCCCAGCTCCTCTCCCCCGGGACACGCAGAGGCCCTCATTCCGGGAAGGAAACCCAGGAGGAAGGGGGGCGAGGTGCGGGACCTGGGGCCCTGGTCACCCGCATACTGCGCCCTGCGAGAAGCCTGTGCTGGGGGAGCTGCGGGCCGTCGGTTCCGTCTGCTGGCCACCGAGGGCCAGGGAAGCCCCCACAACTGCCTTGAGTGCCTTGGTGTCGTTCTGTGGGCCCCACCCCCGCTGGTGTCAGTTAGCCCCGGGTCGTCCCGCTCAGCCTGTTGGGAGGCTCGCACTCCGGTCCCCTTCTCTCCAGGAACACGCTCAACTGCCACAGGCCACCTCCGGGCCCGGGCCCAGGATCAGGAGCCGCTGGGCGGCATCACGGGAGGGACCCTCGGGCGGGGCGGGAGTGGGGTACGGCAGGCTCCTGGTGCCTTCCTCAGCCCCGAGCAGCGGGGGGCTTAGGGTCCCCGTGGTGTGGCCATGCCCCTGCCGTGACTCCCTGCAGAGGACTCCAGGACCTGGAGCGAGAGCCCACAGTGGAGCCCAGGACCTGAGGTGGCCCTGGCCACCGCAGGCAGAGGGCAGCGCCAAGGTCGGAGCACAGTGAGCCCCAGGAGTGGGAGGCGGCTGCATTCACCCCCGAAGCCTGTGTCGCCAGAAGCGCACCCAGGGCCACGATGGCCTTGGGCAGTACCCGGAAGATGAGGCGGGGCCCAGGGGCTCCTGGAGCGCAGACGCAGAGCAGAGCGGAGCTGGGGTGCAGGAGGCGAGCGTGTCGGGAGGCCGAGCCGCTGGTGGGGTTTCAGCCAGGGAAAGGCCGTCCGCGCCCGAAGGCTGCAGCTCCAAATCAGAGGCGTGGCACGATGGGTGAGGATTCCCCTCGCTGTGGCCCATCCCTGGGGCTTCAATCTTGGGGTCCTGCAAGAAACCCCAAAGCTTCCAGCTGGAAGGACGAAGGGCCTGGGGATGCTGGACTTGGGGCTCGTCCCACTGCGAACTAGAGCCAAGGCGCCAGGCCTCGCACGGGCGGGGCAGAGCGGGCGGACTCTGGCCTTCAAGCCGCAGCGCCTGGATCCACCAGCTTCCTCCGAAGGCTTCTGGGGGACGTGCTCTGGCCACACGGGAGTGGGAGCCACCAGACCGAGGGGTCAAGAAAGCGGCTCAAGGGAAGGCACGTGAGAGGGAGCGGATCTCAGCAAGTACGCGCTGCCTCGCTTTGGAGCACACCGACCAGGGCCAGGGCGCCGGGGGCCACGGGAAGAGAAGCAACTGAGGGAAGAGGGGCCCACGATGGCTCCCAGGGCCCCGGGAGAGGGCTGGACCTTCTGCATCTGTGCCGGGAATTGGTGGGGAGACCCAGACGTGCACCGCGGAGCTGCGGCACAGGCAGGTGCCCACAGGTGGAGAAGAGAGAGCCGGGTGTGGTGGTGCACACCTGGTATCCCAGCACTCAGGAGGCTGAGGCAGGAAGACCGCCTCAAATGTGAGGCTAGCCTGGACTACATAGCAAGACCCTGCCTCAAAGAACAGAAATAAAAACTAGAGACGCAAGAGGGGAAGACCCTGCCCCTGGGGAGGGTGGCAGCGTGATCCCAGCCCATGGGCGCACCAGCCCCGGCCTGTTCCTTGGCATGGTGCAGCCGCTTCGTGTGGACACAGCCAGCCCCGAGCCCATGCCGGGGGCAGCCAGGGGCTGAGGGCCCCAGAGGCCCCTGGTCTGCTGTCTGGAAGTGGCCTCCTGGGCCGGTTCCCTGTGGGGACTGGGGGAGGGAGAGGTGGCCGTGCGGAGCCCAGGGACACAGGCAAGTGAGCGGGCAGGAGGCCGCTGCCGGGGCCAGGGCCCGGGGGAAGGGGCGTTTGTGTGGCCCCTGGCGGGGTGGGGCGGGGCGGGGCGGTGACTCTGGGCTGCTGCCCGCTCCACAGCTGGCGTTGCCAGGAGGGGCCCGCATCTCTCTCCCCTCCCCCTTCAGGGTCTCCCCGTCCTCACTGCCCCCCGCCTCCCATCTCACCCTGCGCACCCTGCGTGTGTGACCCCCACCATGCCTTTGCCTGTGCCCCCGGAATGCTGCACCCGCTTTCTGCCACTGGTCATCTCGTGGGCTCCATGCTGCTGCCATCGAGTGGCTGTCCTGGGTGGGGACACGGCCGCAAGCCCAGGCCACAGGGAGCGGTGACCTAGAGAGGGACAGGGGGCCCGGCCCGGGCAGTGCCACAGGGCCTCGGGGCCACTGCAGCCTGGCTGGGCGGGCGACAGCAGGGGAGGAAGAAAAGGCACCAGGGAGGCGGCCAGCGCGGTCGGGCTCGCGGCCTCTGCCACTTCCCCTTTCCTCTGTCCCCTCTCGTCCCTGGGAGGGCGCAGCAGAGCCAGCCCACGGCCTCCTTGGGCCTCCCTGTGTCCCCTCTCGAGGTGCGTGCCTGCACCGGGCCGGCTGACCTGGGCTCAGGGGACCCAGAGAGACCGGAACAGGGACAGACACCCAGGATCAGGCCCAGGAGACGCATGGCAGGGGGTGACCGGAGCGCTAGAAAAAAACTCCCTGAAATTTACGTTCTAGACAAATTAGTCTGAAGGAAAACAGACACTGGAGAAGGCCTGAGGAGGAGAGGAGGCCCAGTCTAGAGAGGAGGAAAGAGCAGGCCAGGAAGCCCGGGCTGGCGTAAGTGCACCTCCGTCCCGTCGCCAGCATTCCACGTGGGCTGCTCCATCCGCGCCTGCCCCTGTGTGTCCCCGCTGCCCGGCCCCGGAGGCCGCGCCGTCCCGTCCTGTCATCCACCCGGTGTCCATCTCCCGCTGCCATCAGCACCCGCTTCACGCCCCTCCTGCTCCCCTCCTCGTCCCCGGCCCGAGACCGCGCCTGCGGGGGGTGGGGGGCTCCATCCTGCCGGCGTCCGCCCCGGTGTCTGCCCCTGCCTGACACTCTCTCCCCACCCCAGGTCCCACCGGAAGCGCAGCCAGCCCAAGAAGACCAAGCCGGAGGACCCCAGGTGTCCAGGTGAGGGGGCAGCCGGGGTGGCCCTCCTGGAGGAGGCGGCGGGCTGCGCCAAGGAGGAAGCCGTGGCTGACGCCGACCCTGACGAGGAGGACGAGGAGCCGGCACAGGGCCAGGATGGCGATGGTGCCGAAGGTGAGTCGGGGGTGCCTGCCCAGCCTGTCCCTGAGCTGTGTCCGGCAGTGGGGACGGCCCAGCCAGGAGGTGTCCTCCGTCTCCAGGGCCCGGGAGCAGTGGCAGTGCCAGAGTGCCACCGGGGGGCGGGGGGGTCTCAGAGACGTCCCCTCGCCAGCCACCCCAGGCCCTTCGGCCGCAGCTGTTACCCCGTGAGGTTTGAGGTCCCCTCTCTCCGCCGTGGATGTGGTTTCCCCACCCCCATGCTCCCAGTGCGCCCTGGTAGATGTGATGGGGACAGGGCAGCTGCCAGCTGGCCCCAGGGACTTGGGTGTCCCGCGGGGGAGAGCCGGAGAGTGGGGGGCTGCCGACAGGACCCGCGTCGTCCAGCCCCAAGCCGAGGGCAGCCTGACCCGTCGCAGCACTGCTATACGCGGACAGTCGTCTGTGTAGAAAGCGCATCGTGAGTCACAGGCAGAGACAGTCGGGCCCTCAGTCTCCAGCCGGGGTCCTGTGAGTCATGGAGGATAGCGGGGACCAAAGTGGGGGTGCCGGAGTCAGGATGGAGCCGAGGGGCGCAGAGGCCAGCAGGGTCCCTGCAGGAGGGCTCCGTCCACAGCAGCTGGGTGGCCGCACTGTCACCATGCCGCTCAGAGCAGACGGCGTCTTCCGAGACGCCCCTGGGGTGCCCCGTGTGCAGACAGTGCCCCAAGCAGTCACCTGCAGGGTCGCCGCAGGCCCATCCAGTCCCCGGGCTCGGGGCTACGCGGTGGAGAGGTGCAGAGGGGGGGCCCTGGTGCGGGGACCATGCCGTGTGACCCCGCCCACGTGACCGCTCAGAACAGTGACCGCAGACCGCACAGCTGCCAGCCACACGTTGCTGTCTGGACTTCCGGAAGGCAGAAGGCCGACTCGGGCCGCCCCGGGCCGCCCCTCCAAGACCCCGGGTGCCCGTGCCGCCTCCCGTGGTTCCCGCAGTGCCGTGTCTTCCGCCTCGTGGCTGTCACCTCCTGTACCCGCTCAGGGGTCCCTGGGGGGCACGGGGCCCGGCCGGCAGTCAGGGTGACCCCGTCACCTAGCCCAGCCGGAGAGCCCCTTTTGTTCTGGGAGGCGGCCCGTTCTCAGGCCCTGGCGTTGGGGCGGGGACATCTGTGGGGCTGTTACTCTGCCTGACACCGGCCTGCGGCGAGCGGCAGAGCCCCCGGAGGGGGGACACGGGGTGACAGTGCGGCAGCAGGGGCTCTGGGCGTGTCCGTCGTACTTGTCCAGTGTCCGAGTCATGGGGCCCCTTGTGCCGGCTGCCGTGCGGGCGTGGGGAGGAGGCCGGCCTCATGCGCAGGTGTAGCCGGCCCGGTTGGGGTGAGGGCCTCGGCGTGGCTCGGAGATCAGGGTTCAGGGGCGTGGTCCTCCGGGGGCTGTGCGGGGCCACCCAGCTGCCCCTGGGGTCCACACGCAATGATCTCCCCTTTCCCGAGGACCCCACCCTCCATGTCGTTCTGACTTCCGCTGTGGATTCTCCAAATGAGTCCCGGGCTGGGGCCTCCACATAGGAGTTTGGGGGGCAGGGTAGGATTGCTGCGGGGGCCAAGCAGAGGCAGGGATGCCAGACCCCGGCCGCTGCAGGGCAGGCAGGGTGCGGGGTGTCCCTGTCCCTGTCCTATCGGAGCCCTTTGGACCTTGCATCTGAGTGCTCACAGATCCATGCTTCATGGTGCAAGTCTGGAGATTCAAGCTGGGGCAGTGTTGGGTAGATAGGAGTTCTCAGAGGTGAGCTTGTGTCTCCCAGGCACATGTGTAGGGGGCAGATGCGAAGTGAGCAGTGGCTTGGTGGGACATCCCTGAGGGACTGGTGAGGGGCAGGGGGTGATGGCGGGGTGAGGACCTTGCTGCCCCTGCCCAGCGGGTTGAGGTGGGCGTGTGGGGGCTTTCCCAGCCTCGCTGCTGCGGCTTCCCTCTGTCCTTTGCGAGCCGGTGGCAGGGGCTGCTGGCCGGGGGCTGACCGAGGACCCTCCCTGGCTGGGTGGCTCTGTGTGCCCAGCTGGTTAGAGAGGAAATAATGGCTCTCTGAGAATTCCCATTAATTGGCTTTTATTTATGAATCGGCCTGGCCCGTCCCCAGCCGTTGGGGCGCTGCGTGTCCCCACCTGTCTGAGGCGCCCTTCCTACGGCCCCGGCCACACGTGGCCTCGTCGGGCTCTGGGCAGCAGGAGACCACATGGAGGCCCGAGCCAGAGGCCCCTCTCCAGGGTCCCCTCTGGGCACCCAGCCACCCACAGAGCAACCCGGACAGAACCGCAGCTGCCTGGCGGGAGGTGGCGGTGTGTGGTTTTCCGGGCAACCGGGTGGGGCCACCAAGGACAGGCGGGGTCTCTGCTGGGGCTGCTCGAGGCCAGTGTCCCCATGCTGTGGCGGGGTGCTGAGGAGACCCCAGCCCACCACCCTTCTTTTGGGGTGAGCAGTTTCTGTCCTGGGACACCAGCCGTGCGTCCCCGAGAGCTGCAGCCCCCTGGGAGCCTTGCAGGGTGGCAGGGGCCACACGTGTGGTGCCGTGTTCCCAAATGGCGTGAAGCCTCCCGGGGGGCCGGGGCCCTGGGGCTCACAGGGGCCTGTGTGGTCCTGGGCCCACGAGGAGCCCAGCACATGGGCAGGGCCAGGACCGGCTGGTGGGACCTCACTGGCAACCTGTGACCCCCAAGTCCAGCACCATTTGCAGCCCGCACGTGGCACCCGGAGCTGAGCTCCAAGAAAGGTGGCCTCCATGAGAGCTGGGGGTGGGGGGAGGCCCAGACATGGACGCCAGCCCCAGGCCGTCCCCACCTGCCCTCCCTCGGCCGGTGACCCGCTTCGGGGCCAGGATAGCAAAGGCTGAACCGAGGGGGCCCAGGTGTGCAGGGAACCCGGTGCCTGCCGTGGGGTGTGCTGCACCCCAGCTCTGGCTGAAGGGCCGTGGGCGGGCGTGGCCCTCAGCGGGACCAGAGGGACCCTGCAGGCCATGGCCCTGGCTTGGCCATGGCGGGAACCCACAGGCCCCTCGCAGGCTGGGCGCCTTGGAAATGGGGCCAGCGCCGGTCTCCCAGCCGGCAGCCCTGGGCTGGAGCTGGTCTGCCCGGTGGGCACTGGTGCCCAGAGTCAGGAAGCCTGATGGGCTCACCCCAGGACGGCGCGGGGCTCCCTCCACCCCAGGCTCCCGTGAGTGGCCACCCACCGTCTTTCCCTGTCCCCACCCCCCACCGTATGACTGCCACCCTGGGGCGGGCGCGGGGTTTGCAGTGGGGGGGGCAGGTGTCCCCACGGTGAGGCCCCCAGGCCGCCGCAGCCCAGCACACCGCCTTCCTTCCGGGCCCTGGGCTTGTCCCCCAAAGGTGCTCTGGGTGCGTCCCCACCATCTACAGGAGCTGGGCGCTTCCTCTGGCTGCTCTGAAATTCAAGGTGGCCAGGGGTTTGGGTGGGCGAGGGCCTGTCGGTGGGGACAGCCTCTGCCCAGAGTGTCCCCAGCCTGTCTCAGGCCTGTGATGCAGGCGTGGCCTCCGGAGGGCCATGGTCTCCTCGCGTTTGTCCCGCAGCGCGTGCCCTGCTCACGCAGCAGATGCCCCGTCCCTGCAGCCCAGGCCAGAGGCCGGCGAGCCATGGCTGCATGCAGCGGGGGTCAGGTGAGGGCGAGGCGGGTGCTGAGCACCACGTGGCTGGGGGCTCCTGTCCTGGGCGCTCCCCCTCCGGGCGCCGGGACCTTGCTGGGGCCTCCCAGGCCAGACCCGCAGGGCCCAGATGCGGAGTGGAACGGCACGGTGCTGCGGATGCAGGCCCCTGCTGGCCGGGCGTGGCGCCCCCGTCCCCTCTGGCTGTTAGTCCTCTGGGTAACCCGGTGTTTTGGGGTGTCGTGGGCTGTGCTGGCCCAGGACGCGGGCATGGATCGTGGTGTCCGTGCAGGAGCGGCAGGGCAGCCCCCTCCCTGCCACGGGCCCAGAAGACTGACGGTCGCCTCTCTCCCGCAGAGGACGGCAGGGGCAAGCCGCGGCCGGCCAAGGCCAAGGGCGAGCGGAGAAAGAAGAGCTACGGCCCCTTCTCCCCGCAGCTGCCACCCCCGCCCCCGCTGCCCCCGCTCACCCCGTTCCCTACTGAGGAGACCCCAAGGCTGCTGCCCCCGTTGGAGCTCCCGGCTGCCGAGGAGGGTCCCCCGCCTGCACCCCTCAACGTAGTGCCCCCCGAGGTGCCCGGTGAGGAGCAGGAGGCCAGGCCACGGCCCATCATCCCCATGCTGTACGTGGTGCCCCGGGCTTCCGAGCGTGAGCACGGGCTCCCGCAGGCCACCCCCATGGAGCTGGCGGGGCCCGAGGACGAGGCCAAGGCCCGAGGTGGCGAGGTGCAGGTAGGTATGGGGTCCCCCGCCGGGCCCTCCTGACACCGCCCTGCCTCGAGTGGCCCAGCCTGGGCCTCACGAGGGTGTGGTCCGTGTTCCAGGTCCCATCCACCTTCTCCAAGCTAAAGATGGAGATCAAGAAGAGCCGGAGGCACCCGCTGGGCCGGCCCCCCACGCGGTCCCCGCTGTCGGTGGTCAAGCAGGAGGCCTCCAGCGACGAGGGTGAGCTGCCCGTCCCCTCCTGTGGGCACCGTCCCCGGGTGACTCGGTGCCTTTGCCTGTGGCCCCGAGGCTGTCAGGGCCCCGGGGAGCCGGCTCCGTGCAGGCCAGGCAGCTGTGGAGGGGCCGCGGGAAGGTAGCAGCCCACCGCCCTCATCATCGCCCAGGGCCCGTGGTCCTGCGGGTTCCCCACCGTGTCGTCCTCTCCTGGCCATCGCTGCCGGTCTGCACCCTGCACTCCCGTGCCGGTGAGCCATGGACTGCGGTGTGGCCACCTGCTCAGGGCACAGCTGGGTGGGGCAGAGCTCGCAGCCATGGCCGCGGGGTCCCCATCCTGTCTCTAGCTCGTTCCCATGGACGCGGCCTCCTGCCCCGCCCCAGCCATCAGCAGAGAGCCAGGGTCGCAGTGTTCCCCGGACCCTGGGGCTGCTGCCCTGAGGTGACATGGGGAAGCCAGCTAGAGGAAAGCCCTGGGGTCACCCTGGGGGGCAGCCTTATCAGAGCCCCTCTGGCCTGGCCCGCCCTCAGGCCACCACGGGGCAGAGACTGCGGAGTTCGCGCCTGGCTTCAGCCTTCTGCTCCAGCCGAGTCTACAAGGCGAAAGCCTAATGGACGGCACCCTTTGTGCTGGACTGACTGGGGGACGCGGGAGAAGGGGTTCTGCAAGTTTGAGGGGGTCACTGTAGAGCAGGGTCCTTTCCACCAAATATCTCCAGGGCCTCTGAGGGCTGGCGGTGCCCCCGCCCTGCACTGCAGGGCGTCCTGGTTGAGGCCGGAGCCTTGGGGCCTGGTGTGGGCGGCCTGGGTGGGCCTGGGTGTCAGGCAATGTGCTCCCAGCCCCAAAGCACCCTAAGGCCCCCACAGGGCCCCTCCAGGGCCCCAGGCTGTCATGGGGCTGTTTGGAGGAGGGGTGACCGCAGGAAGGAGAACCCTGCTTCTTGGCGACAGCACCCCAAGTCTGCAGGACATGTTGGGGGGACCGGAAAAGCTGACTGGGAACGGACACCAGAGTCCATCTGGGCACACCGGACAGAGGCGGGGAGTGAGCTCAGCTTCGGGCGACTTCAGAGGCCGCGGGTCTGGCCCTGGTCCCTCCCCAGGTTCCCTCTGCGCCCCAGCAGCCCCGTCAGGCTTGGGGGGCTCAGGGGACATGCAGCCGACACAGGGTCCCCGGCACCAGGGGGGCTGGGCCTAGGCAGGTCTGTGGGTGTGGAGTTCCCGGGGGTCCTCGGCCTGCAGGGCCCCAGCCATGTGGGCCGCTCCACACGTCCACGGAGGCCACGGAGAGCAAGGGGGGCCCGGGCCCCAGAGCACGGCGGGCACAGGCCTCACCCTGCTGCCGCCCCTTGCAGAAGCCCTGCCCTTCTCCGGGGGAGAGGAGGACCCGAGTGACCCCGAGGCCCTGCGCTCACTGCTGTCCCTGCAGTGGAAGAACAAGGCAGCCGGCTTCCAGGCAGAGCGGAAGTTCAACGCGGCGGCCGCGCTGGCCGAGCCGTACTGCGCCATCTGCAGCCTCTTCTACCCCTACAGCCAGGTGGGTGCGGGCGCCCCGATCCTCGCCCCGCACCTGGCGTTTCCCACACTGGCTCCCCGAGTCCCGTCACCTGGGCTGAGGACTGGGCTCCGCTCCCATCTGCCCTGCGCCATCAGCTTCCGGGTTCTGCCTGCTCTTCTCCTTTTAAAACTTTTTTGAGGAAAGATCTAAGTTGCCCAGGCTGGGCTCAAACTTGTGATCCTCCTGCCTCAGCCTCCCAGAATGCTGGGCTGACGGGTGTGCACTGCGCGCAGTTCGCCTGCTCTTCCCCTTAATCCCCTTCGTCCTCCCCAGGTCTTTGCGCCCCCAGGGCCCAGAACCCTGTGTCCTGTTTGTGCCCAGCCCTGGGGGACAGTGTGGCGGGAATGTGTACTGTGGGCAGCGTGGCTGTCCCCACGCCCTGCCGCTCTGGAGACAAAGTAGCTGTCGTTCCCGGACAGGCCTGCCCGCCGCGGCCGGGGTCAGGGGCTGGGGCGCGCGCGTGGCCCCTGCAGTGTCTGTCGAGGCCCGGGAGGGGCGTGCAGGCTCCCAAGCCGGGGAGTGGGCCTCTGCCCTCGCTAAAGGGCGCCCTCCGCCCCGCAGGCCCTGCAGGCAGAGAAGGAGGTGCCCCCGACCTCTGCCCTCGAGGGCCCCTTGGCCCCGCCGCCATCCAGGTGTGGCCAGAGGACGCGGCCGCTCATCCCCGAGATGTGCTTCGCCTCCAGCGGGGAGAACACGGAGCCGCTGCCTGCCAACTCCTGCGTGGGTGACGACGGCACCAGCCCGCTGATCGCCTGCGCCAAGTGCTGCCTGCAGGTCCACGCCAGTGAGTGCGGCGAGCGGGGACGGGGAGAGGCGCGGGCTTCCTTCCCTGCGTCCCCACCGCCCTGCCCGGTGCTGGGGTGCTGGGGTGCTGGGCGCGGGCGCAGGCCTGAAGGGGGGCGGGACTGAGCGTCAGGACGGACGCCCTAGCGCCTCCCTCAGGGGCTGCAGGAGCTCCGGGTTTGACAAGGGGCGGGGGCTCCCCGCCAGGCCCCCCCCCCCCCCGCATTGCAGGGTGGGGCCCCACCCCCCTCCCCCATCCACTTCCACTTCCACGCCTGGGGCCGCGGGCCGGGGTGGCGGCTGGCGGGGCGCAGCCTCAGTGGTCTCTGTCTCCCAGGCTGCTACGGCGTGCGCCCCGAGCTGGTCAAGGAGGGCTGGACGTGTTCCCGGTGCGCGGCGCACGCCTGGACAGCGGTAACTGGCCCTGCGCGGGGAGGGCTGGGCCCGGGCCTCGGTTTCCCCGCGCGGCACGCTCACCCGCCTCTCCCCGCAGGAGTGCTGCCTGTGCAACCTCCGGGGCGGCGCGCTGCAGACGACCACGGACCGGAGGTGGGTGGGGGCGGCCCTGCGCCGCGCGGGGGTGGGGGGTGCGGGGCGGGGGGCGGGGGAAGGCTGGGCCCTGAGAGCCCCGCGCCTCCCGCCAGGTGGATCCACGTGGTCTGCGCCATCGCGGTCCCCGAGGTGCGGTTCCTGAACGTGATCGAGCGCCACCCCGTGGACATCAGCGGCATCCCCGAGCAGCGGTGGAAACTGGTAGGTCCGCGCGCGCCGCCCGATCCCTCCGCGCAGGCAGGCAGCGGGGGTCTGCGGGTTTGGCGCCGGGGCTTCTCGGGCCTCTCCGAAGCGTGCCAGGTGCAGAAGCCAAGGAGACAGAGGGCGCGGGGACCAGCGCGTCCCTGCTCGGGGGTGCTCTGTGCGGCCCTCTGCGCGTGCGCAGTGTGCCCAGCGTGGTGCCCGCCCCTCCCCGCCCTCCTTTTTGCCCCTGCCCGTTTACAGACCTGGGGCAGCCCCAGGCCGTGCTTGACCTTCGTGTTTTCGCGTGGTAGGCGAGCGCTCATCATCTCTAAGCAACACACCTGGCCCTTTTAGTTTTCACTTAAGACAAGGTTTTGCCAAGTTGCCCGGTCTGCTCTACGACTTGGCACCCTTCTGCCTCAGCCTTGTGAGCGGCTGCAGTGACCGCTGAGATCTGCCCCTCCTGAGGGCCAGAATCCCGACCTGTGGTGGGGCGCTGTCTTCTTGATCTGCACCTCTGCTGATGGCCCCTGGGGGTCTCTGGGCTCGGCTATGTGAACAGCGCCCCAGGGGGCAGAGGCACGCGCCATGAATTCCTGGCAGCGGGGTGGCTGGGGCGCGCGCTGCCTTTGGTGTAGTGACCCTTGAGGCAGGGGCTTTCGTTCTGTGTCCCGGTCCCCTGCTCCTCCTGTCCTCTCTGAGCCCTACCGCCGCGGCTTTGACTTGCCCTCCCCAGGGGCGTGTGGCATCACCAGCCTTTTCGTCTCTCTGTCGCCTGTCTCTCTGTCACCCGTCTGTGCGTTTGGGGAAGTGTCTTTCCCATCCTCTGCCTGTTACGCAGCCCGCGCTCGGTCCCTGGCGGCTCCCTGCGGGGGCGGCCCTAGGAGCGGGTCTGAGTCTGGCTGGCGTCTGGCTGAGTGGCTCTGGGCGGCTTCCCGACCTCTCTGTGCCTCGGCCTCGCTGGCCGGGCTGTCTGAGCGCCCGCCTGCCGCAGTCCCTCCCCCGAGACGCCACCCCCGTCTGTCACTACTCCGGAGCAGGCCGCTGACGCCGGGAGGCCTCGAGCCCTGGGGTGGGGACCATGCTATCCAAGCCCGCAGGTGCAGGGCCGTGGGGGCCCATTCACAAGCGCGTGGCCGCCAGCCTGGCCGGCACGCATGGGCAGTGCGGGGCGACAGCTGCGGGTGCCGCCTCCGCGGTGGCAGCGCCTCCATCCACAGATGCGGGCGTAAAAGGCCTCATTATTCAGGGGGAGCGATGGTGCGGCGCCGGCACCGGCGATAAATCCTCCCTGCCAGACGCTTTATGGATCTCTTTGACATTTCCAGCAAGCAGCCTCTTCATCGAGAGCACTTGTAACGATGAATTAAAAATCCTTTTACACAGGCCCGCGTGTCCGCCTAATGGGGCCGGGCGGGGAGCGCGCTTAACTCCTGCCTGCCCGGCCTGCTCGGCCAGCACGGGAGCCCCCGACGGGCCCGGGGATGATGGCTGGGGTGCATCTGGGCATCCGTGATGGCCCGGCGGTTTACAGAGCTCGTTAAACACTCAGTGATGGCGGCCACCTCAGCCGTGGCTCCGGAGCCCGAGGGGCTGCCCCCTCGCCCCATCCCGTGAGGTGACTCCTGGTCCCCTCCCAGCCCCAGCACCCCCGCGTCCACTTCCTGCCTCTGCAGTCCCCCGTCCCGGGCGGTTCCTGGCCCCAGAACCCACGCTGTGGGTCCCGTGTCCGGCGTCTCCCCAAGCGCGGTGTCCTCAAGGTCCCTCCATGCTGTGACCAGCGTCACAGCCGCACTCCTGTCCTGCCTGAGGGGCACCTGGCATGGTGGTCCCCGCTGTGCCCGGCCTGCCCTTGGGCTGGACAGACAGCAGCGTGGGGGCTTGGCAGGGGCAGGGGAGCAGCGGGCTGGGGTACAGTGTGCCCCCTGCTCCCGCAGAAGTGCGTGTACTGCCGCAAGCGGATGAAGAGGGTGTCGGGCGCCTGCGTCCAGTGCTCCTTCGAGCGATGCTCCACCTCCTTCCACGTGACGTGCGCACGCGCCGCCGGGGTGCTGCTGGAGCCCGACGACTGGCCCTATGCCGTGGCCATCACCTGCCTCAAGCACCGGGCCGGCGGCCACGCTGTGAGTGTCCCCGCCCCGCCCCCACCCCGTCCGGCCCCCGTGCCCCGGCCCGCTGACCACC
>RJWM01027406.1:0-26858 GCA_004363535.1 Dasyprocta punctata
CCTCCAGCATTTGTTGTTGGTTGATTTTTTAATCTTGGCCATTCTTTCTGGGGTGAGATGGAATCTCAGTGTTGTTTTAATTTGCATTTCCCGAATGACCATTGATGTTGAACATTTTTTCATATATTTATTTGCCATTTGTATTTCTTTCTCTGAGAAGTGTGTATTCATCTCAGATGCCCATTTTTGGATTGGGTCTGTACAATGTTTTCTGATTGGAGAATGCTGATTTTAATTCATTCTTTAAAAAGAATTAGTAGAAAGAAAGGTTGGAGGGAGGGGAGGGGACTGGGGATAAAAGAGGTACCAAGATATGTGATATACAGGTACAAATTTCCTGTGATGAATGTGACCCACATGTATATGTAAATTGTATCAATAAACTTAAGAGTAGAAAAAATAAGTAAAATTAAATTAATTTGTAGTAATATTATAGGAAACTAGATCAAAAGGGAGTTCAAGCATACAAGATAAAAATATATACTGAACTTGTTCCAACAATGAGTGGGGTATGTTGTAGGTATTTCTGATTACAACATAGTTAAATTCAACATCTGAGTGGGAAAATATTATTTTTAGAAATTTATCATTAAGTCATTCAGTCTTAGAAGGGAAATGAAAAGCAGCTAGGATTTAGATAAGAAGAAATATTAAAGGTCAAATTTTAAAAGACAATCACTCACAGGAGGTGTGTGGAATATCCTCGATGGGGAGCTCAGGCAGAATGTGTTGTTGAGGATCAAAAATAGTAGACTCTTGAAAGCAAGCTTTTGTTAGCTAATTAGCAGTCAGGAACGGTACTGTGAGGAGGAAAGACAGCACAAGAGAAAGGAAAAAGGAAACCAAGACATTTTGTATTACAAAAAAAAAAAAAAAATACAGACACTACCAATAGGGTCCTTTTAATAGCAAAGGATGCCTGACTAAAGAATCAGTGTTCTTTCTTGATGACTGTGCTGCTTGGTACAGAGTCAGGGAATGAAAAGGGAGAGATTTATTGAGGAAGAGATTAAATGGACTTCTGTCCCCAGAAGGATTGGACATCTTCATCCAAAAGGTGGTCAGTATTTAAAATATTGTAAACCACATTGATGATTAAGTGTAACTTCCATGTTCTTGACATCCAGCTAAGACAGTGGCAGTGACCGTGTGGACAGCAGGCTATTCACGTCATTGGAGGCTCTGAAAGATTCGCCATCACTGACCGAGGAGGTGTGCTTACCGACTTCAAGGGTGGGTTAGGATATAGTTGGACCAAGAAAGCAAATTACTATGATTCCTCCACTGTAGAGTCCAAATGTGAGGCAGTTTGAAAGGAAATTAATTGATTAATTCATTAACTAATTAATTGATTAATTGATTTTTAAAATTTCTAGAAGTGAAAGGAATTGAATTCGAAAAATCTTCCTTTCATCTCTGCTTAGCTGATGAGTCTGCAGTGCTAAGTGGGCTAACTGATTGTTCAAGTATCATTTCTTTCTCTTGAAAATATAATTTTTCTTTTTTTATAGAAAAAATTTTGCCTGAAAAATTCATTTTTTTGAAAGTACAAATAAAAATTAAATATGTAATGTGATTTTCAAAAATCACTGGACAGGTTGCTGGTGGAAAGGGTTTTGGGCCCTGACATAGGTCCAGGGCAAATACTTGAGGAACTGCGTAATGCTCAGGATTCAGTCCTTCTGTGTACATGAGGAACTACCTGCAGGAGGAGTATTCAACCTGCTCTTAAGGAATATAAGAAATACTGATCAGTGACTGGAGGGAGCTCCCCATGGTGAAATCTCCAGTGTTTGAATGGTTTAACTTTATTTCTGTAAGGTAAAACCTAAATTTAAGAGGGTAAAATCGAAATGCACCTTCACAAATCTGCAGGAAATTAGTTAACTACAACATAGTAATAAAATGCCTTAAGTTATGGATACAAAATGAACGCATCTGTGCAATTAGTTACAACATGGCAAAGGCCAAGGAATCCTAATAGAGAGCTTCATGTTTTCTTTCAAAGACATTCACCTGTCCGTCCCCTCATCTCCTCCCCTCTTCTTTTGCTGTCTTCTTTCTTCACCAAAAGCAAAGCAAAACTAAACAGAAACACACCTCTCAGAAAGCCAGGGTGAGCTACACGATTATATTCAGAAAGTCATGGGACTGTGATCACTTTGCCTTGGTCATGACCTGGTGGGCGGCCAAGGTTTGTGTGTCAGGACTCAATTCAACTGGTTGTCTTGATTAGAAAATAATATTTTCAATGAAGCTATTTTTATGCAACAACTTTTATGAGGTAATCATAGAAGCTAAGGCCTCAGGAAAATAACGATTACCGTTTTAAATGAAGTACAAAGTTAACCAACTATGGACATTCTTATTTTACACAAGGACTGCTGTATCAGATTTTTCTTAGATATCAAAACTACCTGCTGTATCCCACTCGATTTTAGAATCAATGTGGGCTTTGCTTCTATGGATGATAATGATCGAATCTGTGGCAAATAGAAATGTATGTGATTTATTACAAAAATGTTAATTTTCATTTCACTACATTAGAGTCCGTGAATGGTTATATCTAGGCTTTAATTAAACATGATTTATACAAATTGAGGTCAGTTTCCATTTAGATTGCTTGCAGTGTTAATCACAGTGCAAACATCCGTCGCTGCAGAGATAAAGCGCTGTTCCACTAACGCGTAATCGCCGCTCTGCACACACGTGTTGCTGCGTATGTACACGTGGAGAAGTGTTTTGCTAACTCTGCTAGAGTGTAAGACATTGTAATTCACTTAAAATAGCATTTGCATTTCTGTGAATTTAGATGTAAGTGGCTGTTGAGTTTTAATAAGGAAACATTGGAAAAACTGATTTTAATTAAAGACGAGCTCACTCTTCAGCAAGAACTGAGTGTATGAATACAGCATTTCCACTTCCCCTAATGCAAAGCCAGTTCATTCCTCTTTCTGCAAACCTCTGAGAGCTGAGAACGTTTTACTTAAGAATTGGGAGTATGTTATAGTGATCCCTGCATAGCCATGTTTATAGCAGCAGGATTCATAGTGGCTAAATCTCGGAAGCAAACTGTGTCCATCAGCAGATGAATGATGAAGTGTTGCCTTTATACACAATGGAATACCAGTCTGCTGTAAAGAAGGCCAAGCCTGAGTCATTTGTGGGGAAACGGGTGCACCTTGAGACTGCAATGTTAAATAAAAGCCGTCAGGCACACAAGCTTAAATACGGTATAGTTTCTCTTTTATGAGAAATCTGAAAATATAAATAAAGAGTAAAATTAAAGAAAGATAATAAGAAGGATGATAGATCTTTCTAAATGGAAAGGGGATCAATAGATGGATGGAGGGACCCTGAGGGGAGGGAAAGGCAGTGGGAAAAGGAATTAAGCACTGTCATGCACATACACAAGCTCCACGAAAGGAACATACTGTAATAAATGTGTTCATGTCAAAACATTAACAAATCAGATGCCCCTGTTTATAATTTGCATTGCTGGTTGTGGATATGGCCTGATGATCGCAAAGGTTTAAAGGTTGATTTGCCTCGGTTGCCTGCACATTTACATATTTTAAGTGCTGTTCAGTGTGTAAATTTGAGGAAGGTTTAGGGAAGCAGATACCGGAGCCTGCACGTTATTAACATATGTGCAACTCTAGGTTATTCGCATTTTGCTGACTATAAAAGTTCCTTCAGTTACAACTTCCAGGTCTCAACACCCAGCTGTGATTTTACTCACGTTGCGTGCAATCTTAAAAATGAGAAAATTGACAGGCTTTTCTACCAGAGAACTAAATTAAATGTTAGTCCTTTCTACCGGAGAACTAGAAAAGACTTCTGCCTGTTTTATTTCTCTCCTTTCCCCTCTCCTCTTCATTTCTCTTCGCTTCCGTCTTTACCTTCCTTCTCCCTTGCTGGAGAGTTACAGTATCACATATTTAGGAGTTGATCATAATTTAAAACACAATTCTTTTTAGAGATTATTAAAGTGTTTGTTCTATTATAAATCACTTAAGTTATTTAGAGTCCTGGGTGTGTGTGTGTGTGTGTGTGTGTGTGTGTGTGTCTTTGAAATAGAGTTTAGCTATGTAATCCAGGCTGTTGCGATCCTCCTGCCTCAGTCTCCCAAGTGCTGGAGTCACGGGTGTGCGCCACCACATTTGACCACAAGTTATTTAGATTCTTGATGAACACAGTCATGAATTTTCTCTGTGCTCAAACTGAGACAAAAAGGAACCAAAAAATGTTGCCTTTGGAGAAAGTCACGCCTACCTGAGGAAATCTAGAGCACGCTTTCTAGACTGGACTTTGGATAAAAGTGTAGCCCACTCTGTTTGCAGAAGGGAATGCGGCGAAGATGAAGTTGAAAGAAAGGGCCGACAGACAGTGTTTTAGTACTATCCTTTTGTTCTTTCTTGAGAGGAAGATTTAGCAATCATAGTGCTTTAAGCCACTGGGATAAGTCAGGGCTTGCAGAATACCTTTTATACACTAGATTGAAAGGTTCGGTGAGATCTGAATGCATGTTGGCTCGCCCACATTGCCATTTCTGTTCCTTGTTAGAAGTTCATCAGGAAATATTTACTGGCACTGTTGGGCTTCTGGATGTAGTGTGGCATTTCTCGAGCTGCAGCATAGGAGAAGGCAGTATCTTTATGTGCGAGGCCGGCCCTCTGACTAAGGGGAGGGTGAAGGCCATGGTAACAGATCACTTCCAAGCAGTGCCATTTAGGTTTGCAAGACAATGAAAACATGAAACAACCACTGAGTCTTGGATTCAGAGCAGACAGGGAGAAGTGGGAGAGGGAGGGGGCACTGCGCTTTCCAACAGCCACACCAGCTCCACAGAGCTCCGTGTGGTGCTACACGTGGATGAGAGGATTTGTAAATATCAGAGATTGATATTTGATTGAATTAATTGTTTCCTTTTTCCTTTGAAAATACACCCCTTTCCTCTAAAATGTCTAAAATCAGCATGGAAAGGAGTGTAATTTGTTGAATGCATTGTATTTCATGTGGATTTGCAGCAGCACACCAAAGGTAGGTCCCCTGGTCACCCTAACTTCAGCAACTCCTGAATGAGATCAGGAGATGATCATCATTTACATTTATTATATTTTGCATGTAATGAACGTTAGCTATTAACTCTAATTTGCTTCTCGTCCTGTTCATCAAAGGCGAACTATTTAGAAACTAAAACATCTCTGTCAGTTAGAATTTTAATGAATTAAGATGAAATGAGACAGTGTTAATTGGCAGTTGGTGCTGCAGGGTGATTTCTAGATCTTGTAAGTGAAACCAATTCGTCTATCAGAAGTAATTTGTTTGATTTAATTCAAAGGATATGGCAAGTATTTCCACCAAACTATTCATATTTATTTACAAGATTGGAGAATGGTTTAGTTCTGTGGGTCTTCGTTCATTTTGAATTTTTAGTTCTCCTTGAAATTGGTGTAATTGGATTTTTAACAAGCTGTTGGTTTAAGCAGCATTTGTATTGACATATCTTGCACACAAATACTCAAGGAGTGGCATTGCTCAGATATTTTTATTTAAAAGGCCTGAAACCTCCTAGCACCTAATAATTTTGCTATTAATCCTCTTTCTCTGTTCTGTTTTCCACAGACATAAATGAATGTGAAGCTGAGCCCTGCAAAAACAGTGGAATATGTACAGATCTTGTTGCCAATTATTCCTGTGAGTGCCCAGGAGAATTTATGGGAAGAAATTGTCAATATAGTAAGTAATTACATATATATATATATATATATATATATAAAATTTTATTCATATAGCCTTCATTTATTATAGAATCTGGGCCAAAATCAGTATTGTTTTCCTTCAGAGTATATAATTGATTGAAATGGCACCTTCTGTATTTGCTATTCTTAATTTTGTAAATGTACATGTTTTATCCAGAACATGTCTTAACACGCAATACATGTGAGGACAGTATGTGTGACCTGAGAAGAAGGTCAATAGGTCTTCAGGTATCCAACCTTGCCTCCTCCATGAATCCCATTGTGACTTTTGAGTATGACTTGCATGTTACCGCCAGTGTGGTTATTTAAGACCAGAGAGGCACTGGAACTGGATAGCCTCTATCAAAATTAAGTGGGGAGAAAAAAGGACTCAGTTTACCTGGTGCACTTGTCAGCAGGGTTTCGCAATGTGTCTTCTTGGAAAGCTAAGGTACTAGAGTTTGGAGATGATGAACTGAATGGTACGATCCTTATTTGTCGAAGTGTTTACAAAGAGACAGAAAGTATGCACAAACTGGCAAAAAGTAGTCAGTAGTCTCAGTGGACGAGGCCTCAATGAGAGTGAAACACAGACGAATAAGAACACTTGTGGTATGGTGTTATCATCACTATAACAATTAGTTATAATTTTTGGGTGAGTATGAAAAGGTCATACACTAAAAAATTCTATGTATTGTACCACTGGAGCATCCAAACAGGATTCTGTGAAAATGTGGATAAAGACACAGATGAGAATCCAGATGCCAAAACTGAGGCGCATATAAGAGGTGCTTTGCCCAAACAATTAATTAGTAATAGAAGCAGAACTACGAATAACACAGGTCTTTGGCCTCTCAGCTCAGTATGTTTTTCTCTAAACTGAGATTTCACTTCTGACCCAGATGATTGACATGCACCTGTACACTACACCTCTGTCTTTCCCGCCCTCTCTGTCTCATTCTCTCCCTCTCTCTCCGTCACACACACAGAGAATGAGTCCTCCCTTGAAACAGTAACACATTTCTCACTTTCCTTCTCTTTCCCTCTTTTCCTTCTCCTTTCACCATGGTCTTTATGAAATAAAATAGGGAATAATACGAAGTGATTTCTTTGCATTATGTATGTAAATATAATGATCTGTAAACTGCCGAGTCATCCCTTTAATCCTAATAAATTGCACTAAACTAAATAAATCCTGAGTTTCAGATGTAAGCCTTGGATTGGGGGAAAGAAAAAACTTTCTTAATCTTAAAATAATTGGAAAAAGACATTGAACATGAAATGATGAAGAAAATTGCAGAGTGCGAGTGGCCGAGGACGCTGGCTTGAGGAAGCGGTAGACCACACAAGCACAGTGCAGCCTTCCTTTGGCACAGCACCGACTCCCCAAGCCGCAGTCCAGTGTGAGGTCCTTCTCCTTCTCGGGCACAGACCTGCAGCCTTTACTCTGTTCCATGGGACTTGAAGACGGCTGCTCAGTGAATCCTGGGCTCTGTGTTGGAAACACCTCCACGGCGCCTAGGAAGGGACAGTTTATTAAGAGGGAGACGAATAGATGATGTCAGTTCTTTAGGTTTATACAGTTTGAAGCCCAAGCAGAAGATCTTACCGGAAGCCCAGAACTTCGGGAGAGCGGGACCCTGCCTGGCTTAGTGCTCAGGAGGCTCGGACTCAGAGCAGCCTGGCCAGGGGCGCTCTGGGGCAGAGGCTCCCCATTTTCCGACACTCAGAACTGTCTCGGGCCTGCCCAGCTCCCGCGGCTCACTGAATGGATTTGAGAGCTGGCATCTGAGAGTGTAGACCTCTTAGAAGGGGCTGAGAACAGGGAAGAATAGGGCAGAGATCAGAATCCTTAGTTGGCACTGAGGACCTGAGACAGACACGATTGCCATGAACAAGGAATGAACGCGCTGCCCCTGTGCGCTGCCTAGAGAGAGCTGAGGAGACAGCTGTGGCTGCCAACGTGTTGACTGAGAGAGAGGAGCAGATGATAGCTGGATGCAGAAAGCAAAGAGCAAAAGCTGTCTGTCTCTCTCCGTCATAGATTTGTGTCGAGGTCACTGCATCTGAAAATGTCCCTGAGCTACAAGGAGCCAGCTGGATTCTGGGAGGATACATTGAGGTCCGCTGTCAATTTAATTGCCCTCAGATTGTGCCTGGTGATCTTCCATTCAGCTTTTGATATTGTGCCTAGCGAAACCCTCTATTTTCCCTTGACTAGATTTGATATTCGTGCATCACTTGCATTAAACCCAGAATTCTCTTTGAATGCGATGCGGTAGCGCAGTGCCTCCCGGGACCTGCCAGGTGCTCTGACATTGTACACTTCCTCTGCTCATCTTTGCGTCTTGACAGATCAAAGAAGTCATTTGTATTTCACCCTGGTATGCACACCGATTGGGGAATTTGCTTATTTTGCTGATTTCCAAGAGGGTCTAATTATTCAGAGAGCTTATCTTCTCTGTTGCCTAGGTGGCTGTGTGTATAGCTCTGTGGTTTATCTGTAGCTTCTTAGAGTTGCAAGAAAATTCAAAGTAAGGAAGAACTTCTGCCACACTGAAGATTCAGTTCCACAGTTTGAGGATGTAGAAAAATTGCTCACTGCAAGGTCCCAAGGAATCACTGTCAGGTCTCAGTGGTACCGGCTGCAAGCCAGCTGAAGTTAACTTCTTGGGAGTTGGCAGGATGTATTTATAGCCAGTATTCTACCCTGGAGTAAAACCAGTGAATTTTGTTTTGGAACCTGGGTGGTGTTGCACAAGGTTACCTCTGTGTGGTCACCTGACACCTGTAGAAATGGCAGAGAATCCCTTTGTTTGAGGAGATGCTTCAAGAGGAAGAGAGAAGGGGAAGTGGTGTTGTCAGAGTCACCTATGCTAAATTGTTACTGTCCTGGTGTTCAGTCCCAAATGGTACTCAGGCCACTCTTGGACACTACGATCATAGTTGATTTCCTAACTCCACTTCTTATTATTTTTATTGATGCCTCATGTTGTACAGATTTAGTGGAGTTTTACATTTCTGACTTTTTTTTTAAATTAAATCATTTTTCACATGTACAAAAAAAATTAAGATGCGAAAATGTTGCAAAGGAATAAAACTAATTTAAAAATGAAATATCTGTATACAATTGATAAAATACAATAGATATAAATAAGGTGGCATTTTTATAATAAAAATGAAGGCTAAATATATCGTTAATTTATTATTGCTTTTAATTCAATAAAATTAAACACAGTGACAG
This sequence comes from Dasyprocta punctata, assembly GCA_004363535.1. Lineage (NCBI taxonomy): Eukaryota > Metazoa > Chordata > Mammalia > Rodentia > Dasyproctidae > Dasyprocta > Dasyprocta punctata. Next base: position 8,989 of record RJWM01027406.1, read on the forward strand.
AAAAGAATGGTACAGATATGAAAAGAAACTTCTCATGAAGGAATAATGCTTATCACTGAATTGTGTCTTCCTCTTTACATTTTCTGTACGTTTTGAATACTCACACATAGTTATAGAGAATTATCAGTATCATCCCAAGAATAAATATACTTACATGAATCCTTAATGAAAGCCCTGGATAAATGAAAATATCTGAACATAAAGGGCACCTCCCTTTGCCCTTCGTTCTCCTGTGTCTACTCCCTTTCATTCTGGGGGGAAAAGTGGAAGGCGAGGGGCAGGATCATTTGGAAAATAGACATCCATCTGCTTCCACCTCGACACATACATGCAACAAACACATTCATATTTACACATACCCAGGATGGAATTTATTCTTAATCATGAGAAGGAAATTACAAAACAAAGGAGGTGACAAAGAGAGGTTTTTTTCAAAGACATAAAATCTCCCACTTTTCAGGTTTACTTACAGGAGGGTCATCTCTACTGCTATCTGTGCTACCTCTAGTCTATTCTCAACCCAGCTTCCAGAATGAGCCATTTTTAAAGAGGCTTGGATGTACCTTCTTGCAGCCTAGCCTTCCAATTTCCTGATGTCAAGCATTGAACGTGACAGCCCTATAGCCTGAGGAGCACACGACACACCTGTACCTCAACTTACTCCCTCATCTTTTTCCAGCTGCATCTCAGTAACGTTCCTACTTATGTAAAACAGTGGTGGGCAGAGAGAGAGTCAACATGTTGAGTTTGAGACCCATCACAGAAATTGGTGGAGTATCCTTCTGGGTGTCTGGGTGGGTGGGTCATGGAGGTGAAGCCATGAGATCTATTTTGGACCCTTGGTTCCTTCTTCTCTGGCCCTGCTCCCCTGCTCTGGTTCTAGGCCACTGTGAACTAAGCATCTTTGCTCCCCAAACCCTTCTGCCATGATGTTTTTGTCTTGGAACCAGCTAACCATGGACTGAATTCTCAAACAATGAGCAGAATTAACCTTTGGCTCCTTTAAATTGTGTTTCAGGTGTGGCGTCCAGGAAAGGGAAAGCTGACTGATAAAATACACTAATACATACCCAGCACGTGCTTGCCCGAGACATTTCCTTCCCCATTACTCTGTTCTCTTTTGGGTCACACTCCTGCCCTCCTTCTGGTCCTTGCCCTGATGTGCTCTTCTCCTTAAGCCATTCTTTCGCCACTTTTCCTCTTGACCTCAAGACACTAAAACATACTCCTCTGCTTTATTTTTACTCCATCACTAACATGTATTTTCACACTTATGTATTGTTTATTGAGTATCTGTCCAATACTTACACTTCAGGAGAGAAGGATTTCACTGTTGTAAACAAAATTGCCAGCAGAGTGCTGGCACCTGTATGTGTTCCGTAAATAACCCGCAGAAGGAACTAACCCAGTGTGCTGATTCCTTAAGTGTAGAAAGGACGTTTGATTTTTCTCAGTGTCTTCAACTACCACCCAATTATTTTCAGCCCGATTTTTTCCATTTTTAAGCAGTATTCTAAAGGTGCTTTTGTCAATATACTGAAATTTATTCTAGTGTGTTTGTTGGTACTTAATAAATGTGAATGGAAAATTGAATTGCTGTCCTCTGATTCGATAGATCTCTTATAATTGTGTGCTGCAGTGAGCTTACGAAAACGAATTTAAAATAAGATACATGGATCTCTTTTTTAGGCTGCTTGTGCATGAAGACATGTTGAATGTTCATCTTATACCGCTTATATATTTAGCAATAGGCACCTGTTCCTGCTGTGATCAAAACCACCACAACCACTAATGAGCCATGAAATATAAAAGCAGTGATTTGGGAGATAATTTTTTCGCAGTGTAGACAGACAGGTCTATTATCTTTTTGTGTATTGAAAAGATTTGTCCATCTCAGAACTTATCCTTTCTCTGATTTTTCCTAATTTTTACTGGACTTTCCATTTTAATCTGTATTCTAAGGCAGCCTTTGCCATTACAATTAAAAGAAATATTTTGAATATTAAAGACATTGAATATTTGAAACAAATATATATATATTCATTTTCAGCTAAACAATTAAAATCAAGATGCTTAAACTATTATTTTTTAATAAGCACTATAAAAATAAGTATGGATTCGATTATAATGTGTGTTTAATTAAAATAACTATTAAGCTCTTTTGCTTTATTGGGAATAAACTTATGTCTAACCTTATTTATTATGATGTGATACAGAATTATCTGATAATGATTGATATATAAGTCAATCATCAAATGAAAGTTTCAGTAACAATTTCGTTTTTCAGATGTTACAAATGACTTCTTTAATACTTGATATAAAATTTGCCTGTGAAAGTTTCAGTAATTGTTTACTCATATTTAGAGTTGAGTTAAAGGAATAGTACTTCTGATTTAAACAATTCCAGCTTAGACATTCAGATATGGCTCATAACACTTAGTTAAATTAGCAGATATTAATTATTTTTAGTTCTATTTGTCATTTATGTTTTATAAGAGATTTGGTTAATGTGTATTTTTTATGCTACTTGAAATGACTTTTGATTGGTATGTGAAAACCCGGTAGGTGTTCCTACCATATTTATCACAGCATCACCAAAATTCTTCTAATTGAAGTTCTGTTATCTGCTTTATTCTCAAGTTTTCACACAGCTGTTTTCATAAACTGCATGAAAGGTACAGAATGATGAGCTGGGCTGAGGAATCTCCTCTTAAAAAAGCAGATATGCCTTGCCATGTATGTTTCACAGAAACGATGTTTAAATCAAAGTAAATGCAAGGAAATTTGCTAGCACATTAGTCGGCTAATTTAAAAATAACTAGAATTGTTTTCCTTTATTAGGCATTGTGGCCCACAATAGCCATATACATTTCCCTCCTGACTGTTTAAATGTGACCTGATTAAATTTTAAGAATGGCCCTCGAATGCATTTTCATCACTGACGCCATTTCTGGAAATTAAGATGGTTACCAAGGGAGCCCTCATAATGCAACATCCCAAACCATTATGCCAAAAGGAATTAAGACTTAGATGATTTCAAAAGGCTTAACGAAAATTAAATGCTGAAGTCTTCAATTGAGAGCGATGTGATGTTTCAAAATGTCAATATTACCCACTTTTCTTAAATTTAATGAAATTATTTAGATAATTCTAGACATCTTTAAGAATTTTACCTATGGGGTTATGAGAATAAAGGTGATAAATGTAAAAATATTTTGAAAATTATAAGTTATTATTACCTTACTTTTAAGTAACATCACACTAAATCTTCATTAGCAGATAAGTAAGTACTTATAAAGAGATAAACATATACCGTATATCAGTGAGTATTGCAGATATAGTCATTGTTATATCATTGTGTACTACCAGCTACCTTTATGTTAGTATAGGCATAGTCAATGAAAACTGCTAAAATTTTATCAATAAATAAATGACATTATATATATATATATATATTATGCTCAATTCTTACCATTTCTTTAAAAGTGAATTCATACATACAGTTGTCCTTTTCTAAAACTCAAACATCTGTTAACAGCTAATTGTGATATGATATTGATTTTGATATCAGACTTTCCTGTGACCCAAACTTTAGCCTAAAGGCATTAAATATTAATTTCTCAGTCCTCTCAACACTCTTTAAGATAGGTACTGTTTGTTACTGATTCCATTTTACAGAAAAAAAATTGAGCTACTGAGTGATTAAATAATTTGCTTATGTTTGCAAGGCTAATAAACTGCAGAGTTTGGCCCCAGTCCCAGTTCCTGCAGCTGCGCGGCCTGCAGTCCCAAGCTGGATGCGCTCCTGCCCCTGACAAGGGAGAGGGATGCTGTTTATTACACTGTAAACATTAAAAACACTCACGTTTGATGAGTGGCCTTGGCCCTGGCAGCAGCATCGCAGGGAACAGTCTGAGCTTTGCATTCAAATAGAACCGGGCTTGAAACTATGACTTTCTCTACTCATGACCCCGTGTTCTGAATAAATGAGGATAAGCAGTTCGGTTGTCTGAGCCTCAGATACCTGAGCCTCAGATTCCTGTTCCGTAAATGGAATTAATAGTGTCTAATGATTTTTAGTGATGGACAAATTAAAATTAATAACATCTATGAAATACTTGGCTTGATAAATGTTAAAAATAAATAATTACATAAGTAAATAACTACAAGAACTTTTGAGTTATTGGAAAAGCCAATACCCCTGTATCCCTGCTTTTGCTTTTGTTACACTTGAGTGTGATTTTAAATTCTACGATATGTTCCAACAACTTATTCATCTTTATAACTGAGTACATCCCGGAGAACAGTTTATGTAGAAGTAAGAAATGATACCATGTTCCGCACTGTACATACATTTAGGAAATCCCACTGCATTAACATGTTCAGATAAATACCCTCAAACCAAACAACCATTGCAGGAAATAGGAGTTTCTTTAAAATAATATATGAAATAAACACACTCCTGAACTACAAACACCTAACCTTATTTCTTTTTTTGGTTGTGTATTTGCAGTTGTGGTTAAGGTATCCCTGTTATTAAATCCAATATCTTAAAGGATGGCATACAAAAATAAAAAAATCAAAATGAGTAACTCCAGTACACCTTACCCTAAGAAGATAATCCAGTATTATAGTTTTAATATTAAAATAAAACTGATTTCCAGCTCTTCTATCCAAGCAGGATGTAAACGCACAAATAAAATGTAAAATCGACTCACCAAGCACAGAGGGACAATCGTTGAATGACATCACTTATGTGTTGAATATAGGCTGTGAGCTTAGGAGCAGGAGCAGAATGCTGGTGGCTACCTGAGGAAGAGGTGGATTCCTGAGGGACTGTGCTATGCTGAGACATAGACCAGAAGATCTGTTATGGTACTGCATAGCAGGGAGATTGTGCATAACAGCGATGCATTGTGTATTTCAAAAAGATTTCAAAAGGAAGAATTTTGAAGGTTTTCAGCCTAAAGAAATACACTAGAGTTAAATATATTTAATTTATACATTACAGTGCAGGTGTGATCAGAAACATCAAGTGATACTCTACCATGTACCATCTTATGTTTCTATGTATCATTAAAACCAAAAATAAATAAATAAATTCTGATGTCAAATATAGGGTTCCGAAATTAAGAGGTATTTATGAGAAAGTGCCAGTGTGAACAAAAGCAAGATAATTATGTGATTGAAGAAACTAGCCATAAATATTCTTGAGCTTTTCTTAGACTATGTACAGGATTTTCAGTACATAGCTAAATGAATTAACTTAATTACTGAATTACACTGCACTTTACTATATAAAGCTGTGGCAAATTGGTAACTAGAATGAATTTAGTTTATATTTTCATGCATTGCCTAGATTCATAGGATGAAAAATAAGAATGGCATCATCACTAGTTATAAAAGCTGACCAGTGCCGTGAAGACAATACAGAGAGGGCTGACAAGGGTGATGCTTCTGTTTGAGACATTCAAGACAGAGGTATTGCAAAGGCACCAGAAGAGAATGTCTCAACAAACAAAAAGAGGGCGGTAGAAAGGAGAATTGTACAAAGAAATGGAAAATATCTTCAAGGATAAACAAGTCCTTTTGTCCTTGAGACTGTTAATTTTTGAAGGATGAATTAATATGTCAATTAAGCACCATGTAATAGCATTTTTTGAGCAATCACTTACTTTTTAGACCTTAACATTATAGAGTCAAGAAATTTCTCTTGGAGTTCATGACCTGGCCAAAGCAAACAGTGTTTTTATGCTAAAAATTCATCATACCAACTCTGTTGTATTTTGTGCGGCTAATAGGGATGTTTTTGAATTGTCAAATGCACTTCAACTTTTGAAATATTAACATACAAGAAATGTAACAAGAAATCAAGGAAAAACAAAGAAAAAGAATCATGAACTATTAATCCTAGTTTTATTCCAGATAATAAACCTGTTATTCAAAATTTTAGGAAGATTCCTTAGTGATAATTTCTGTCTTTAAAACCAATGTGTAATTTAATTTAGATTTACTGTGCCTTGCTTAAATATGTAATATAGGAATTCAGCCAGTGCACCAGTAGAACAGAAGAGGGGCTGTCTTCTCAGGTGGACATTTGTGAACCTCAGAAAAAATAAAGATATGACTGTGAATTGATGTAAGTTTCATACTTAGCATTAGCAACATAATACTGAATTTAAAATGATAATATTGAAGTCTACCAACAATGCAGACATAGCCATAAGTATACATTCTTAAATATAGTTCATTATAATAAGTTAATCTATGATATTACTTTAAAAGATATGACAGTAGTTTATAAAAAAAAGTACTACCTTCTCAAGTATATCAATTGTCCTCAAGGAAAGAAACAATTCTGATATTACTGCAAGGGGAGCTCTTTACAACAATAGACATGTAAAAAATTGGCTCAAGACAAGACTGAATTTGATTTTCTGTGTATGACGTGTAAGTTCCATCTTTACTCAGATGCCTCTGGGTATATATATTTTTTTTCAAATGTTACCCAACATTTTTTTGCAGATGTGTAACACTTTAAAAGAAACTGTACCTTAAAGTGATAATGAAATAAAAGAAAAAGAAACAGTACAAAATGCTCCACTGGACTATCTAGGACTTGTTATATCCTCCAACAACTGCATCAGGTTGTCATTACCTTACAATTTTATATTTGATTACTAATAATGAAAGAAGAAATGGGACCTTCATGATTTTCAAATTATGTCACATTCATTCCCATTACTTATTTAAACTATGTAGGTTAGGGATTATAATTTACCTTGCATGTCTTATCTAGGATAACATTTATCCTAACATTTCCGAACTCAAAGAAAGGAAGAAGCACTCAGAGATGAGGTGAGTTTGGGAACATCAAAAAAATTTAGTATTCATAGAATTTAAAGTGGCAGTGGATCATTAAGTATGTTGTGTTTTCCAAGACCAAAAATATTGAACTTTAAAACATTGCCCCAAGATTCACCCTTGCAGTAAAAAGAGGAGAAGCCAAGTAAAGTACATATAGTAAAAGAAAACAAAAATTTTTGTGTAAGCAAATGACTGGAAAAGAAGTCGCCCAGGACTGGGGAGATATAACATGGTGACTTGTAGTTCATGGGCCAGACATTACTCTCTCCACATGTGAACATGGCATTCTTGGATACTTTGGTGAAACTGGTGAAATTTGAATCCGAAATGGTTATTTCATTATGGGAAAATTACAGTCCAAATGATGGCAACTTCTGCTTTTATCACACCCATAAAAAGCAAAAATAAATGCCTTTCTCAGATAGGAGGAAGAATACAGATGGCTCCTGATCTTTCACCAAATGTGCACAATTTTCCAAATGATGGCATGATTTCCTGACCTCTCAGGGGTTTCAGATGGTTGCAGTAAAGTTTTAATGGCAACCTGGAGCTAAACTTGGCAGTGAAAACAACAACCAGTGTGACCCAGAATCTCAGTTTGATCAGCACACTCGAAAGTGATGGCTTCCTGCACAAGACGAAACAAGTCCATGATTTCAGTTACATCATCACAGCAACCATGTTCAACTGAAGGATAGGGCACAGGATACTGTGTTCCTGCTTAAACATGCTGCATTATAGGTACAATTGGGATATCCAGATGGGACAGTGCAGGTAGTTATCAAAATACACATCTTAGTTCAAGGATGTATTAGTGATAAGGATTCAGATTTTGGAATCAGATGAGAAAGGCAAAGTGACAAGATTGGTTGGCTTTCCCGAGAGAGAAAGTAAAGAGATAATAGAATATATGATTACTAGGGACAGAGATGAAGGCAGATAAAGTGGTTATTGATCTGCACAGGTACAAAAAATACAATAAGAAGGTAATCTGAGAAGTAGAAGGGGAATAAAACAAAGAAAGAGCAAGGAAACTTATATTTCCAAAATGGGAGTTGGTCAAGGAAATGGAGCCTAAGTAAAAGTTTCTGAAGTTGGAGACTCAAGCCACTAATGGCCCTTATGTAATTGTAGTGGGCAGTGGAGAAGAAGGCCCGATTGCAAGTGTTCGGATAGAACCCGTGCTGAGTAGGAAATAATAGCCACAAACCACATCTCCCAGGTTAAGCTGCATGCTCCTTGGAGCATATATGAAACCCTAAAGAGCCATAAAGATGACCAAGGTCCTAAAAACAAATTTTATAATAGTTACCTTAATAGCTTGATCTGGTCAATAATACACATTCTTTTTAGAGCTCTGAAGGGAACAGACACATAAAGTATCAAACTTAAAAGTAAATTGAACTTGAGGAATATGGTTCTATAAAAAGAGTAGAGTCAGAGCAAAGTCACTAAATCCAATACTAAAATTCAAGGTAAACAGGAACAGGGACAGAAAATAAACTATTCTGACAAGAAAAATGGATTGAACTATAGTTGTATAAGGAAGCCTGTAAATACTCTGCACTATTATCCAACTACAAAGCACCAAGAAATTGAAACTGCAGCTGTTAACACAGAAAAATCCAGAGATATTTGTAGTGGTTTGTTCAAAATAAAATTCACTTTTTATTTTCTCTGATACACTTAGGTAGATGCACAATTTTTTAAACATCTGTAAAGTTACTATTTGGTACATAAATATCGGCTTATATTCAGTTGATGTAACTTCATGTCATTTCCCTTTTCAAGAGAATGAATTTTTAATTCAACCATTTTTAGCAGTCTTCATTTTAACAGCTCTTCCCTATAGGGATTAATATAAAAGCAGGTTTGCTGCTACTCTTTAAACATTTCATCCAAATTTTTAACTTAAATACAAGGTTTAACCTGAAAGAATGACCTGATAAAAAGTGTCTTCATTAAGAAAGACATGTTATAGAATGACTTTTATTGAAATAATAAAAATTCTATCTTTATTTTTGTTAATGACTGATATTCTAAATTTCTGTCAATTTCAGATACAGAAAATAATCACCCATAGTATGAACTGTGTCTGCCACTTTGGCAACAATGCCAACCACAAACATTTTCATTTCATATCATGCCTGTTATGAATATTAAAAATGTCATTTATATTTTTCACAAGTATAAATCTATAGTAGATTTACCACTATCTCTTGTTTTATATATTGACAGATAAGTAAATATATTGACATGCATTTTAAAATATTTTGGATTTCCTTTTTTTTGAAGCTTTTTTTATCATAAAAAGTAAAACACAGTTTCATAACAAAATAATAGGAGAATAACAATACTTAATGCATTGCATGTTATCATTCAAAGTACTTACTCAGATTCCAAGATATGGGCATAAAAATTCTCCAATCAATAGTAGCAAGAACCTTCCTTTTCAATGAACTAAGAGACAGTAGCAATATAACTACAATTTTTCTTCCTTTTCCCTTCCCTCCTTTAAAAGATCTCTCAGCTTCATCACAATAAAAAAGAGACCATATAGAAATGTTCAAAAACCTGAGTTAATGGCTTATCTGTTTCAAAAGCTATTTTGCTGTGCATAATATAAAAGGAGGTTTTATAGGTAGAAGCAAACATTAAGTAATTTGCATTGAATTTCCACTCGTGGTCTTTTTTGCTGAGTTTTATTCTTTAGTTTAACTTGTGAAGATCAAGTAAAATAGCATAAGATGATATTGTTAAAATGCAATTTTGTCATTCTTTGTAAAGGTTTCACTAGCAGGATTGAGCTTTTGTTCAGTGCATTCCTGCCTCTCACTGCAGTGCAGATTTAGGAAGTTTGTAGCCTAAACTGCTTGCCTTATGCACATCAAACCTGTGTTTAAAAGACAGTGAAAAGAGCTACTAAACAACAGTCTGTCTATCCCTTTACACAAACCCCTTTCCCAAACCCTTGCCCATGGTCTGCTATCTGAGCATATTCAGCATGCTTTGCAGGAGCCTCTTTTCAGTTCCCTTAAGCCAATTATGACCTATGAAAGGCTTCATAATCATTGATTTGGTTTTCCAGTGCTTCACCCCAGGACCAAATACCCACGTGTATAATTTAAAGGAGGAGAGAGGTTAGTTTGGTGTGTGCCTTCAGAGATCTCAATGCAGGGCTGACTGGCTCTGTGGGAGAAACAACATTGCAAAATGACAAGATAGAGCAAAGCTGTTTCCTTCATGGTAACAGAGAAAGCAGAACAGTGCCAGAGAAAAAGGAGAGAGGGACGAAACCTGTTACCCAAGCTTTCAGCTCTGTGACTCACTCAGGCAAAGCTAGAAAGGGACTCTTAACTAACCCCATAGGTGACTCTCCAATAAAACTGGAAATCCTGCTTAATTGTCACCTTCTACTCCTTGTCAACTTGCCACCCTAATACATACCTTTAAACTTAGTCTCCACATAAATATAAGGTTATAATTCCACTTAACATATGTAACTGTCCTACATACAACTGAAAATGCACTAATCTCTTCCTCAAATCAGCAACAGTCCCAGCATTCCTCGTAAGTCCAAGTACAAAGTCTTCTTTGAGACTAAAGACAAATTCTTAGTTGTAAGCCCCTGAAAATTCAAAGAGCAAGTCTTGTACTCCCAACATACAGTGGCACAGGATAAGCATCCCTATTCCAAATGGGAGGAACAGAGGTGTAGAAGATAACTGCCCCAAGGAAGACTGATAATCAGTAGGGCAAACACCAAGTCCTGTAGCTTCAAAATCAGAATCCTAGGCACATGTGGTCAAGATGCATGCTCCACCCTATGGGTCTTGCTGCTTGCAGCCCACGTGGCATGTTTCATGCTGGCTTTGTTCCCAGCCTGTGGTTTTACTCAGCAAATGTTCTACATTCTAGGTAGCCCCAGCTATCTAAAGCCTCTGAGGCAGCTTTTGCTTCATTGCCAACTTCATGCATCACTCTCACAAAGGTACGTGAAAGAGACTATGACCATGCCACGCCAAACTGCCTGACCTTCCAGGCCATCCTCTGAAATCTTGTTTTATGATTGGCTTCATACAATGAGTGTTAACTAGTGTAATAGATCATACATGTGAAGGTTACTTAGAACATGCAAAAAGCAATCCATTTAAAAGTACACCTGAGTAGAAAATCAATTCATTTAGTGCTTCTCAACTTCCTTTCCTAGCTTAGGAAAATACCAGCTTTTTAAACACATTTAAACTCTTGAGAAATTGGGTGATTTTAACCACAAGGGCCACCGTGAGTTCGTTCCTTATGTAAAACAGTGCAAAAGTCTCCACAAAGATATTACTTGTGTCTTTGTTTGTGCTAATATTGTTTGGAAAAAAAATTTGATGCCCATATCTCATACTCTGAGTAACTACTCTGAAGGTAACAATGTGCAATGCATTATTAACAATTGTTATCCTCTCATTATTTTGTTTCGAAATTTTGTTTTATTTTTCCATTAAAGAAGTTAAAGTGTGATTTTTTTTGTTGGTGGAATGTGAGTAATGGTACTGTTAGACTGAAAATATTGCAAAGCGACCTGTAAAATTCTGCCCAATGAAAATAGTAAGCCATTAGAATAGGTTAAAAAAAGTTATCATTCTAGGGTATAGTTGGTACTATGCAATTTCTAGCAGCTGTGCCACCTCTTATCCCTTGAAGAGATATTGATGGTGCACTTTTTTTAAATGCCTCTCTGATATTTCCTAAACACTTTTTTCTGATTTTAAAGTTATATGATATATATATATATATATATATATATATATATATATATATATGGAAAACACACGTTTACCTGGAAATCACTTGGAAAACACAAAATTAATGTTTCAACTTTATTTGCACTTGAAGTAGAGACTGCTTAAGTCCCCAGTTTGTAAGTATAGAAGGCTTTCAAGCCAATGGGCCTGAGCTCTACACCTGACTCCCATGCATCAGACTCAAGGAAGACACCCAGCACACAGTCTCCTTTACTTAATATATGATGCTTTGTTTTGGACCACAGGCTCTCTTAGGTTAACTCTTACAACCTGCATTGTCTTATAGCAACTTTGTGATAGGTAGTGTGTGACAGGGAAGCTGAATTGTGAAATTGATTGACTTGACAGCTACAAACTTCTGAGCAGATAGCACCTACTTATTGTTCCTTCATTCTTTCCAAATTGCCCTCCTTGTGTCTGGTATGCTAAATCATTGGTCAGGCAGCAAGTTTCTCAGGAGTAGACATGGGCTCTTTAGTGTATTTGTTGTCCTTCTCAAAACACCTACATGGATAAGTTGGGTACTTGCAAATTTGGGGCAATCGAGTAGGTAACTCAGATTTCTTTGAGTTTTGTAAGAGCCCTCTGGAGAGAGGGAGGTGTCTTTATCCATTTTATCTGATGCAAAAGTAGGAAGTAGAAGGAACTTATTTAAACACATAAACAGACAAATGGTTACATTTAATAAACATTTAAGTTGAATTTTGGAAATGGAAAAAACAAATTTAATAGCTATGCATGCATACCTGGATCGCAACATAAAGTAAAAGGGGAGCCACTACTTGACATTCCATTCACACATCTTCTGTTCTTTTCCCAAGAATATAACAGTGAATACAGTTTTTGATATGTCAGAAGCTGACTAGTCAGGCAAATTGGTGACAAGGCTGTTTTTATTACTGGCTGAAATGAAGTTTTTAAAAAATATTCTCACTTAACCAAACAGTATTCAGTACAAGTTAAAACCTGCAAAAATCAGGTTTCAGGTATTAATTCATGCTATAAATAAGCCATGCTTATGAGAAATGGATACTAAAACTAATTTAAAATGATCGCAAGACATGTGGGTTAAACGTTAATTAATTTGTGTTTACATTTACATTTATTAGCATGAATATTGCGGTTTGGATGCACACTAAAGTGAATATCACTGAAAAAGCGTGATCTTGGGAAAATTCACATTTCTGTGCAAATAAAAGCTTAACTGGTATTTTGTTATTCACTGTCAGGATTGTTGTGTAAGGCTATTGGAAATGGAAAATAAAAACTGCAAAATCGATCCTAGATGAAGACACAAATTTCTTGAAAAAGTCATGATGAAAATGTGGAAGTTATGCACAGACCTTTGTATCTTTATTTTATGTGAACTTAATGTTATTATACTTCTACAGGTGCTAATTTCTTTTTGAAAAAATGTTAACATCAAAAGCATTTTTTCTGAGGCATTTTATGAAAGAGAAGAAAAGTCCACTGCACTCTAATGGGCTTTCTTATAGGAGGAGAAATGAAAAACTACAAGTTGTAGAAGTCCATAGTGGGTTTTTTTTAAAAATGAATCTTTAGTGGTAATATAATTTCTTGCTTATCACAACTATATGAATAGACAGAAATGAAACAAAATTCAAAGGAGTTCACCCATTTTCTCTGATGCTTAGCACATAATGGCTAGAATAGTTCCACCTCTGTAATAAACTTCAACTGTAGAAGTTATGCATACTATCAGCTCTAGCATATGTAACTCAAAATCATTAAAATACCTTCCTTGTGAGATTGCAGTAGCTGCTGTTCATTATCTGTGTTGCTGATCATGGACACTGAGACCTCAGTGACACTCTTTCTACTCCAATTACAGAACTTTTAGTAACATGGTTGCTTGTGGTTAGCTTTATTTCTCTACCATTGTTCATTTTTAAAATTTCTAATTGGCTACTTAATGTATTTAGTGCACTGTGGCTTCCAGACAGTGCAGACAAACTTTAAATTGATCATATTCATGCCACTTTTTTTTCTTGCCCAGGAGAAACATGCACAGATAGTGACCTCTGGTTTCATCTACCGAAACTATCTTTGTTTCTAATTACAGCTGATATATTTTTAGTCGAAAAAATTCTGTGTTCCAGTTGGAATGACATTTGAATACATTAAAGAAAAAACTAATAGAAGAGTGAAGCACTTCTAATTTTATTTATCAATAATAAATAAAAGTATAATATTGAAGTGTGGATAAGTATTTACAGACATAAAAGCAGCTTTTACAAGACAATTCTCATTCTATCAAATGTGTGTAGTCTGAGAGAGTAAAACCAGAGCTCTGAAACTTAGATGTTGCGACCATTATGCAACAGAGCTTAAATGATATGGTGTTTTGTCAGGTTTTCTTTGCCTTTCTTCTTTCACCTATAGTCAGCTCAGTACTCATCACATGTAGACTTGAGTAGGAGACAAGAATGCAAAAGAAGGGAGCGTGGGTCCTTAGTTGTAATAGAACTTAGATATCTGAAGGGATTCCACTGACTTCTGTGCCAGAATACAACCTGCACTTGTGAAGATGGCACAAATAAACCTGAATGTTCGTTGCACTCTGATTTTTTTTATTTTTATTTTTATTTTATTTTATTTTTATTATTATTATTATTATTATTTTTTTTTTTTGCAGTAGCTGGGATCAAAGTCACAACCTCTTGCCTGCCTGACAGGTACTTAGACCATTGAGTGAAACTCCTGGCCCTATTTTTTGTTTTTTTGTTTTTTTTTGAGGCAGGGTCCCACTATGTAGTTCAGGCCAGCCTTGCTCACATTGTAGCCCAAGTTGGCCGCAAACTCACAACGCTCCGCCTACCTCAGCCTCCCGAGTGCTGGAATTATTAGCATGCACCTCTGTATCATGTGCTTTTGTCATTCCCATGCAAACATACATATTTTCTAAGTTTAGCATGACATTTTTGTTTTCTGAAACTGTCTCTTCATTTTGTGCAACTTTTCATGAGAAACCAGTGTGTGTTTTCTTATATCTCAAAGTCAGTTCATAAAAAGAGTCGACTGGATGCTAACAAGTATTTCACTATTTTCTCCCAATGCTTCCTCTCTGTGCCCTTGGAAGCCAGATGGCATGGATATTAGTATCCTCCTCGTGTTGACTGAAACTACAAGCCATGATGAAACCCAAGAGCTTATGCCACACATACAGGATCTGAAGGATGTCATTTGGGTGGCAATGGCTTGTTACTTTACTCTCAGACTTGAGGAAATGAGATATTTTTGATTACTCCAACAAAATTGCCAGCAGCTAAAACTTCATCTCTACTTATCCTAAAGATAAAATTACTCAGCGATTAAATTGGGGGGAAGAATAAAACTTGATAATGAAGGTGCTCCTTTGAGTTGTAAGCTGGTTTAACATAGTGTTCATGTAAGATCATTCCATAGAAGATTCGCGTTTTTTCCACAGTGAATAAAAAGAGGACTAGCAGACATAGACCTATTTTAAAAGGAGGCTATTTAATTGGGTTTTTTTTTCCAGTGAGTCTGACAATATCCTATAGGGAGTCATTTCATTTTTATTCGTTACAAGAAGTCATACTTTATATTTCCCCCAGGCAAAGAGTTTTATCTGACAATTGAAATCTTTGGTGACAGCAATACCTGATGATGTGTGTGGTATTAAGGAGATGCCAAATGACATGATACTTTGAATCATTTTCAGTAACTATGCATGTTTAATAATTGTGCATATGTGTGTATTTATAAGTTTTATTAAAGAATATTTTGCAAGGGAAATAGGAATAGATGTTATGCTCCTTTTTTATTATTTTTTGACAAGTAAATGTCAGAAAAATCTGCCTGAACCAGTAACATATGTTTAAACCTTGGATTTCCAGGGACTTAAGAGCACTGGCCAATGGTGCCCGCCCATGAATTCCTATCTCATAGTTTCACTTTGCAATAGTGAAGCAACCTAAGAGCTACAATTCGCTAAGGGCATATGGTGTGCTGTGTAGTGTATACTACATGTTTCTTGTGTAGTTTCTCAATACATATTTTTCCTTATCTATCAGTGAAATCTGTAAGGAGGATGTTAGGCCTCTGGAATATACCAAATGAGCCCGGAGTTCTCATCCTTTGTGATCTATGGGCTGCGTCTCAAGCTTCTCAAAATAAAGACCTCTGGTTTCCATTCTAAGATATTGTGATTTAATCAACATGAGCTGTCATTAACAGTGGAATTTGTAAAAGCTTCCCAGTTACCCTAACGTGCAGCACAACTTGGAAACTGGAACTGATAAAGGTTCAGCAAATTCCCCAAAGTCACTTAGCTGGTCAGTGGTGGTGTAGGAATTCAAACACAAACTTCTCTAGCTTCCTAATCCAAAATCTTTGCTTTGAACACGTTTTTGTTCCAGTTTCTGTTCAGAGTATAAACGTTTGAAATTGTGTTTGTCTTCATGCCCTTAAACAAAATTGCAGTGAAGACAGTTTTCATGAATTCTCATAGTAGGAAATTTGCCAAGACTCAATAAGGTACTTCACACATAAAAAAATTACTACTGTATTAATTTAAATGTTAGGTTAGTTATTTCCTAAAATATTGCCTGCATTTGTAAATTTTATGATCTGACAAAGTCATGAACTTTTGACTCTAAGTAGAAAGTGAATGTTCCTCTTTTCTTTTTATCTTTGCAGTTTTGGGTTAATGGAGCTGGTAACTTTTCAAAGCACTAGAGCGCTAATGATAAATTATCATAACCCCCATCTGAGCAATTTATAGTTCACACAGTTAATCTTTTTCTCTGTACTCAGAGGATTTTGGTATATGAAAAAAGTGTTCAACTAACAAATATTTTCTTACTAATGTAAAATAAATTTTGCTTCCTGTCCTTGGTTTTCTCTGGGTATTTTTACTGAATTTATCTTTTCTCTGTAATGAAGACAGTGACTATATCCTGCTATGTCCTATGTCTGTTAAGTTAGAAAATAACGGTCCTTAGAAAGGTTCAGGAGAAAAGCCACTATTCTCTTCATTTGCACTTGCGATTGTAATTGAATTAATTCTGCTGTCTCCATTTTTAGTTAAAGACATGCACTGTTTCAAGTTTATTACTAGTTGACTCCTCCTCATTCTTGGCTAATTCTTTAAAAGAAACATATGAGAGTAGTGAGCTTGACATTTTGTAAAATGCAAACTTCTAAAGAACCTAATCTTTTCTGTATTTCCATTTTTTTAAATGATATCTCACTGTATAGACTAGCCTTGAATTCACTATGTAGCCAAAGCTGGTCTTATACCAACAGCAATTCTCCTGCCTCAGCCTCCTGAAGATTATAGGCCCACACCATCATGCCCAGCTTTTCTGTAATTCCAGAGCGAGGAAAACATGAAGTTTTCTTGTCTTTAAAATCTTTTAAGTAGCATAGTACTGTAATTTTCCTGATATTTTTGAAAATTTACAACTTCATGTTGGACAGATATAAAATTACTTGGAGTTTAAAAGTATGTGCAATTCATATATTTCAACATATTTATAAGCAGTATATTTATTTAATCATTAGGTTGAGCTCATAGCAATGCTGTATTCTGTTGCAACATGTAAGAACACAGACATTTATTTCACTACAGATACCTGGTTGAATACAGATATTTCATATTCATTTCAGCAGCTAAACATTTAAAAATAACTTTATTTTATTTATTTATTTATTTGGTTTTTTGAGATAAGGTCTTGCTATGTAATTCAGGCTGGCTCTGAACTCACTACTTATAGCCCAGGATAGCTTTGAACTCACAGTGATTCTCCTGCCTCAGCCTCCCAAGTGTTGGGATTACAGCCATAAGTCACCACACCTGGCTAAATATAATTTTAATTGCCCTTAATTTGCTTAAAAGGAATGCATGTGCTGTTACAAACTCTAGAGTATTTTGTACATATCGTCCCACAGAAATAAGCATTTAACCTAGATGCCACAACGTTCAGTGGTCTCGTTTATTATTACATTTAATAAAGTTGAAAAGCAGCGGCAGTCAGACTTTCCATCTCCCTAGGCTGTTCCATATTCATTACATTATGAAACCGATCTGGCTGAAATCTCTGTTGAATGAGATAATGTATGAAAAGCTGGCTCAGTTTCTACAGATTCATAATAAAATTGTCACCGTTAAATTCCCTTTGAATGTTCTTTCAATAAAACTGGTAAAGCACCCTTTGTTTTAGT